>JBBPSC010000782.1:0-10893 GCA_038093395.1 Baorangia bicolor
AAAGACAGGCAACAAACCCACCTCGTCCAACGCATCGCCTTTTCCCGTCGACGACGTGCCACCATCCACTTGTCCATCACGGCACGCCTCCAGCCTCGTCTCGCGCCAATCCCGTCTGTAGATACTCTCTGCCGATAACCCGTCCTCGAACGACCGTATGTCGCCCTCGAGGTGCATGTTGTTATTGTTTTCGTGGTCGTCATGCTTGGTGGGGATATGCTCTCCCGTTCGGCGCGCTTCAAAGAGCTCAAGGGAGAGCGAAGACGCATTCTTGAAAGGTCCTTCTCGCCATCGGTACGCATCTTCCTCCATCGTTGGATCGCCTAGGTTCTCGACCCATTCCCAAGGACGGTTTTGAACGGGTGCGCCATACACCAGGTTACCAGATGCATCACGATGGGCATGCACGAGATTGGTGACGACTCCATTGGGAGGGAGGTGTGGGAGCAAAGTACATAGCTGTCGATAATATTCGGAAGGCAGGTCGGTCCGAAGCTCGTGCTCGGAGATGCTGGGGTAATATTTGAAGAGATCGGACGAGTTCGACTTGGATTGCAAGTGGAGTTCTACCGGTATACACGTCAGAGCATGTGTAGGACGAAGAATTCATGGGATATACCATCAATCACAAAGTACAACGTATCAATGAGCAATGGGTACGCCACGGAGTCGAGATCGGATGACCCGGATGCGTGCATCTGCCCCATGATATTCTCAGCCTTTTCATGATCGTCTATGACACATACACATACCAGAGCCAAGCGAAAAAGTGCAGATGAGAGCATCTCGTACTGCTCGCGGACAGCAGTCGTCCAAGTTCCCCCAAATCCTAGTTTAAATTGCAGCAAACGCGCAACAAAGAGGATGCTCTGTGTCAGTCGTTTCGATTCTTCAGCGGCCGTCGCAGCAAACATCGACTCAATGGCGGAGAGAGTCTCGCATATACCCTTGCCCAATCGCTCTTGACAGTTGGCATCCAGCTGAAAGACGATCCCTTTCGTACGGAAGGGTTCCATCACGTGTGAGAGGAGACGCAAGATCTCCCCTGCACGATCAATACGTTCTGCGAGGTTTTCAAGTGACAGCGGAGTCGATGGGCGAGCGAGAATTTCGACGAGGCTCTCCATGCCGTTATTCACGAACTGCGGTGACGACTGATAAGCGAGCGGTTCGTTAACTGTAATGAACAAAGAGACCTTTTCAGCCACGGCACTATCGATCTCCTTCACCATCTCGGCAATGAAACACGCTTCCTCAGATGCAATCGAGTGATGAAACAGGACAGAAGTCATCTTGTCCAAGGATGCGCTGGCGGCTTGTTTCGTCGAATCGTTCGCCATAGCTCGACCCAACTGTCGTAGTCCGAACTGAAGTTGAACGGCAGTGGCAGCAAGACGCCACGGACTGAGCACGGTTGAGATCCCGTTATTCAAAAACGTGTTCACATCCGTGCCTGCAAGTCTAGTTCAGCAACCTCGACACGGAGGGCGAAGACACCAAGCACCTACCCTCGCTCGAGTCGCTCAGAATAACCTTGAGTGCATTCACGAGCGGCTCAAAGAGCGTCTCGTCAATGGATCCAGACTGGATAGGTTGCTCAAAGGCCCTCCGTATCACGTCCAAGTCACGGTATGCAGCAAACCGAAACTGTCGACTCTCGCAAGCTCTCACCCGGAGTTCCTTGGCCATGTTTCGGAGGTGCTGCGGAACAAACTGATTGTGCTCGATAGACACGAGGGTAGGCATCTCTGCAGCAAGGAAGCTAAAGTGCAGCTCTCCGAACGCGTCTTGTCGACGGGTATAAAAGCGGTGGACGTCGAAGATGGTATTCGCGAGCGTGGACGATATCTGAGGCTCTGCTCTCAGAATTAAACAGTCAAACAGGGTGTTCGCCGACTGGATGTAAGTTACCAGTGATTGTGCTTGTTGAGATGTGACATTTGCCAACTGAGTCCATGCGGGGTAGACAAGACCTCGGAGGATAGTCGTGGACGGGAGCGCTCCGTGGGCGCACAAAAAAAGTAGCACGACGGTGCATACATCCCATGCATCGACTGTGAGCGCCAATATTTCGCCTTTGCCAGTGCCTAGGAACCAGCGGAGTACTTGTTCGTCGATCCCCGCAGGGAGGTGCTGGTCGACGTGCAGAAGGAATTGCGCATATTGTAGCGCAATCATGTGCCGTTTGAGAACATTATCTGTCATGAGCGGTACTTGACGCAATGAAGCCACCGTGTTGTCCCAGACCTTCCAACCCCAATCCAATGAGGTTCGATACTTGTACCACAAGCTATTCGCGAGGATCGAAGGAGCATCCGGTTTAGAATCCTCTGCAAGCAGTAAGATCTCTGGTAAAACTAGAGGAACCGTGTCACCCATAGCCGTTTCCGGAGCGAGAGCCTAATGAAGGTCAGAGTTCAATCCAACAGGCTCCTCGTATAAACTTACATGAGCAAAGGAAGATATATCTGCCGCGACGAGGGTCCTCGCAGACTCGTTTAGGTGGCGACCTCCGTCCATCTCAACGAGAAGAGCCAGAAGTGACCTTACTTGCATCCCTCGGTTCCTCCAGACCACATGCGCAGAATAAAGGGCGCTTGTGATACCACTCGTCGCATTCATGGAGGTCCAGACAGTGGCGAATCGGTGGAATACTTCGCCAACCGCCGTGACGACGCCTGCATGTGTGGTCTGTGATAATACCGAGAGGCTCAACTGAAAAACGAGACTTTAGTCTGCGCTCCAGATCCGACTGCTGGATGAATTTACCTCAAGCAACGAACCATAGCAGCACGTATAGCACAACAACTCTACTACCACGCTATATGTTTGAAGAACGACCGCCTCGTCAAACTTATCAGATCTGTAAAGGTCAAAAAGGTGTGCGAAAGGAGTCGAAGCAGCGACTCACGAGCTGGCAAATTTCTTGTAGTTTGGAAGAAGCCATTCTTTGAACATCTTGACTTGCTCAAAACGGGGAGCATAGATAGTTGTGTGAAATCTGCCATGCAAAGCCGACAACGAAGTGAATGGATGAGGTGGTGTTCCTGAATCAGTCACCTACGTGAGCACACGTCACGGTCCCGTTGGCAGACGACACACCTCCGAATACAAGTGGCAGAACAGCTCGAATCTCGCGCCTCATTTCTCTCTCACAGACATCTTCGGGTGTTTCGCGTGCACGTGCGCCGTATAGAATCAGCTTGCGTTGATGCAACAATGACGATGTGATGTTGTGAAGTGGTATCCAACGTAGGAACTCGCGATGTTTCGAGGCCGACTCGGCTGGCTGTCGCAGCCAGTCAAAAACAAGTACACCAGGGCTCCGGATGGCTTACCTCGGAACATGAAAGACCCGCCTCACTGCGTGCAACAAGCCTTTGGATATAAGCTGCATAGTCAAACAGGCTATTCTTGACAAGCTTTCCGAAAAGAGCTGAGACAGATCTGATGTTAGCGCTGTCGGCAGCTACTTTACTTGTGTCGAGCCAATCGAACAAGTAATCGTGCAGAGTCGCACAGGAGAGTTCGCGACGTGCTGTGCGTTCGCAATATTGACGGAGAAGAGTCACAGCAGCGAAGGGACGATGCGGCCCAAATTGAAGGGGTGTCACAGCCCAGGTGAGGAGCGTGTCAAGTTTCTCGGCGAAAATTGATGACGAGAAGTCACCTGAATGCGACGGGAAGAAACCGGTTTTTGATATATCAGTCGTACAAGATATCGAATTAAGTTTCTATGAAAGACAATACAGCTAACTGGGCCAAGCGTGAATGTAGGAGACTCACCTGGATATCGACGACCATCGATCCAAGGCGCTCCAGAGCACGGGGAGGAAGATTGCGGAACAACATTGCATCGTTTCTTCTTTGGATGTCGGAGAGGTTTTCGAGAAGCAATCGCTGTATCTCACGTTGTCGCTGATCTCCAGGTAGTGAATAATCTCCAACAGTGTTAGATAAGACTGAGCCCAATAACGACGAGTGACTAGCCCAGGTGTTAGGACTGACAAAACCATCCGGAAGGGTGAGGCAAGTCCGCTGCACAGATAAGCACGCGACGGGACTAAAGGACATTACGCTCACTTGTAAGAGGGTCTCTAATAATGCATCCAGCTTGACAAGCTGTCCCTGCGCTGATGTCCGAATCTTCCGAGATGGGTGAGAGAAAGCTCACAGCAAACAACGCTCGAATGATTGACCTCTGAAAGTTTGGCAACGCACGCGTCAACAAATGGCTTGGTAAGCGCGCGGCTGGCAAGCATGTCGTCTAAGTACTCATCCGCAAGATGGGCCACGAAGCCAGCTTGCGCAAGGTTGCATGTCGCCATTTGCTGGACTAGCCACATAAAGAATGTGCGGCCGTCGACGAGTCCGTCTGCGTAGAAGGGTCGAAGTAGTCGGAGGCTGTTGAGCCTGGATGAGCACATAGACAGTGTTACGTTTGAAAACCCACCAATAAGTGAAACGCGAAACCCATCGATCACGAGAGTCTGGATCCGACAGCACACCTTTGAACGATTGTTTGATATTCAGTCCCAGACGAGGAGCACTAGGAAGTGCAATTTCAGCGAGCTGTTTCTTGAGATAGCTCGTCACGACGTTCGTCCAATCGATGCTGTACTGCGTGGGATTGTAATTTGGCTTGTTCCGCAGACCCACCTGGAATAAGAGATCAACTGCTATGAACTACTGAGATATCTACCAACGCACCGTCTCGTTCGCACCTAGAACCCGTAAAAACCATACAGCACGGGGGATTGCTACGTTTTTAGACTGCAACAGGTCGAGAAGGTCGTGTCCTTTCGCCCCGTGCGGTACACTCTTGCCAAACTTGTGCAACGGAACATCGTCGTTTGCGAGGTCTGCGAACCAAGCCTGACGTTTTGCATCGTTAAGGGTAACACGGGACGGCATTTTGAACGTCCAAGGACTGTCTACGTCTGAGTGGAATGTCACGTAGGACGCAAAGAGGCAAACTCACGGAATGGCAGGGGTATTCTCAGCACGGCGAGCGAATATCTCACCCATTATGTTCTCCAACTGCGCAAGTGCACCATGATCGAAGATATGGTCCTGCTCAGGATTCGACTGGGAACACAGAGCCTCTGTGACTCCAGAGATCTCTGACTGCAAAGAAGTGAGGGAGATGTAAATACAGAACATTCCTTATACATACCTGAACATACGGACTGAGTATAAACCCGCTCTTGACATTAGTTTCGGATAAAACATCTTCATCCTGCCCAGGATAAGGAGGATGGAAACCAAGATATCCTGGAGAATCACTCCATTAGCTCGAGTACGTTTTGATGTTTGCGTGACTTGCCAACGTCAGCCGACTGATGGGATGGAGGCACCCATGGGGGTGGACGTGAGTCGTATATGGGAAGCGGGTTGTCGTGTTTCGTGTTATTCTTCGTCATAAAGCCAAATCAGAGTAGCTTGGGGATGCTTGAATGAACGGTCGAGATTTTATACGGAGGTGAGCATGTCGGATTTATCAAAGTAGTAGTCGCCCAGAAGTATTGTATTAGAGTCTACAGTCTATGGTACGACATATAACCCTAACCTTAATAACCCCGAAAAGGGAATTCGATGATTTGTTGCCGATCCCGACGTATCATGACTTGGTCCAGATTGAAATAACTCCCATTGTCCGTTTGTTTCCGCCTACAATCGAAAGCGATCTCGAAAACAGACGTTCTGGCATCACCTCCAGAGTCCTAATCATGAAGAAGGTTCACCTCAGGTCAAGCTTTCAAGCATGGAAAGGTATTCGAGTGATGCATTGAGGAAGATGAGATCACTTGGTCTGAGGTCACCAGACCATATCTTACATAATTCATGGCTCCCATCCACATCACCACATCTCGCTTGGATAGGGTCACGTCTCTTCTTCTCACAACCACCTTCGTTACTCGCGACGATGAGCACTGAAACCGAACCCCTCCTTCGAAGCGAGGAGTCGGGTCAGCGTAATTATGCACACGATGATGCAGAATTTGCAGCCGCGCAACAGCGGTCCCGAACACTTCACATCCGTTCTGCCGTCTGGGCTGCCTTAGGCGTAGTCTTCGTCGTCGGTGTCATACTCGCCCTTGTTGACCCCAGCCATCTCAGAGATAATGGTTGGTCCGGAAAGCTACCCAGGGACCCGAATCTTGCGGCTCGGAGGTTACTCGATTCTGCCCCTGTTATCGTGCGTACTTGCTTCTCTAGTTCGCTCTGCGGCTGACACTCCGCACAGGATGGTCATATTGGTTGGTTCGAATCCTTCAATCATGAATTCATCGCTTTATATCTACCATCCTCCAGATTTACCGTATTTTGCGAGAATGGGTTGGCGAAACAACGTCTCTGATATCCCACTGGATGTTGGAGTGCCGATGCATGTCGATATCCCCCGTCTCCGAGAAGGAAAAGTAGGCGGGTTCTTTTGGTATACTTTTTCTCAACCATTTCATGCTCGAATCGACTCAGATTGGGTGTAGGTCTGTATACGTGCCTTGTGCAGAGAGTTCAGCAGAGGGAGAGGACTTTTTGACCGCTACATGGAGAGTGCGGTATGGTTTTCCCGCTGTTTCGTTGATAGAACTTAAATTCAACAGCCCATTTTAGCGATACGCTTGAACAAATTGATGTTGCCAAAGGTCTGATCGAGAAGTATCCAGACGTAAGGCTCGTCTCCACTTGTTTATCCAACCAGGACTTACAGTGTTTTAGACATTCAGCTATGCGCTCAGCTCGGATGATATCAAGCAATCCATCTCGCAGGGAAAGATTGCCAGCTTACTTGGCGTCGAGGGGTTGGTTTGTTCCCATTCTTCTTGCCAAATTTGCTGAGACCATTCACAGAGGACATCAACTAGGAAACTCTATCTCGGTGCTCCGACAGTATTATGCGCTCGGTGTTCGATATATGACTCTCACTCACACATGCCACAATGCATTCGCTGATTCGTGTGGATATTTGACACAAATCGCCCCACTGCACTATGGTTTGAGGTGCAACATGACATCTCACCCCCAATATTGCTGATCGTCTGACTCGTTATCTAGTGTTATCGGGTTTAAGCTTATCGAAGAGATGAACCGAATTGGAATGTTGGTCGACCTGTCACATACTTCCGACATGACTGCGACACAAGCAATCTTGCACTCCAAGGCGCCTGTCATCTGGTCCCACTCCTCGGCGAGGGCTGTCCACAACGTGGCTCGCAACGTGCCCGATGAAGTGCTCGATCTCATCGGTACAGGAAAGGGGCAAAAGGACGGTATTATCATGGTGTGCTCTACACGTTTGCCATATCGTGAGGCTACTTTGACGTCTTGATAGGTCAACTTTGCACCTCAATTTGTTGCACCTGATGGCGAGGCTAATGTTCAGACTGTGGCTAACCACGTTGAGCACATTGCAAAGATTGCTGGAAAGAAACAGTGAGTCATCATCGCTTTCGGAGGTTGTCAAGCATAAGACTTGCCCCCGTAGTGTCGGTATTGGTAGCGATTACGATGGAATAGGTTCGACCCCCGAAGGACTAGAAGATGTCTCAAAGTACCCTGCACTCGTAAGCTTTCCCTTACCTTGTGCTTTGGTAACCATCTCAGCCTCCGCAGATCGCTGAACTTTATGGCCGAGGCTGGGACAAATACGAACTCGCAGGTCTGACGGGAGGTAACCTACTTCGGGTTTTCGCCGAGGTGGAAAACGTCGCACGCGAGCTCCAGGCTGCGGGAACACTAGCTATCTATGATATTTATGATAAGAGGGAGGACATGCCGATTACCAGACTGGAGCTCTGAGCACAATATTGATTGTGTTCACTACCGAAGATAAAGCCTTCCATCAGAAATGGTGCTAGTTAGAATGCACTTGCTTCAGATATTATTCTTAGCAAATGCATTGATGATCTGAACCTTGCTTCCGTATATTTCTATTTCCGGTGTCATTGAGACGGAGTCGCCCAACGCGCGTGTCAATTCTCAGTCCGGGACAACGCTCAGCACTCGGGTGCTAACAATGGACTATTTGCGCAATCTTGGTTCAGCAGCTGTATCAACCCTCGTCCAAAAGTCGGGCATCAATTTACCGTTTACCCTTGGTCCAAAGGTCGCCTCTTGCGAAACGTTTTGGGTCCTATACGACGCTACGAAACGTGTACTGTCCCATACATCCCATCTCCAATACGAACTGACCTTACTAGTACCTAGGACGACGGGAGCCCCGTGTCGGTCTTTGAATACGATTTCGTGCACCCGCTCAACAAGTCGACGATCCCGCTCGCCAAGAATGCGTTGCGCAAGCTACGCACTATCCGGCATCCTGATGTGCTCAAATTCATGGATGTCGTCGAATCGGACAGCGCAATTCTCATCATGACGGAGCGTGTCCGGCCATTGTCGGCTGCATTGCAGGCATGGGCGTCCAAGAGCCAGCAGGAGCGACAGGATTGGTTGCTTTGGGGGTTGCATCGGATATCGGTACGTCGTGTATCGACTCTGTAAACCATTCTGTTAGAAAACACAAGATGCTAGGTCGCGCTTGCATTTATTAACGACTCCGTTGCATCAACCCACGGTAGCCTTAGACCAAACGCAATCTTTATATCACCCTCAGGGGAGTGGAAGCTGGGTGGTTTCGAGGTATTAAGCAACCCCAAAGACGACAATCCGGTTCTCTATGTAAGTTAGTGTTGGCCTGGTCACGCTAGTGTTTAATTTTTGATCTAGACAATGGGTGGTCTGCTACCGGGATCGATGAGCTGCGCGCCACCTGAGGTCAAGAAGAGCGGTTGGTCCTCGTTAAAGGAGTAAGTTCGTTTTCCTCGCCCGCTGACTGTACTGATCGTACGCGCAGCGGTCCTGTCTCTGCCGCAGACAGCTATGCACTTGGCCTGCTGTTGCATTCCGTTTTCAATCCTACCCATCCCCCAGCAGAGACCGCAGAACCCCCTCATCCACCCCCTCAACCTTCGTCTCGTGGCTCTATTCCTCTTTCCGTGTTTCCATCCTTCAAGAAACTCCTCAACCCGAATCCGAAGGGCCGCATGACGCCAAAAACATTCCTAGACACCGGCATGGCAGAGACGGCTGGCGAAGGTTCTGGATTCTTTTCCAGCAATCAATTGGTGAAGGTATGCACTGGCCTCGACAACTTCAGCCTGGGCAGTGAAGTGGAGAAAGCCACTCTTCTTCGGTAAGTGGAAACGATGTCTTGTAGTGCGAAGAGCCTGCTCACCGACCACGAATACAGTATGCTGAAGGAATCCGCCTCTTCGTTCCCTCCCGAGTTTGCCTCTTTCCGTATTCTTCCTTCCCTCGTGACTGCGCTCGAGTACGGAGGCGCTTCTGCTGCCACGATCGTTCCTTTGGTTCTACAGTTTGGAAAGAATGTTTCACCAGACGAATACACGAACATAATCCTCGGACCACTTATCAGACTCTTTGCAAGTCCCGATCGAGGCACGCGAATGGCACTCCTCGATAACCTCTCCGAGTACGCGGACAAACTCGACAAGAAAGCTGTTGTAGATAAAGTCTGGCCCAGTCTCGTACGTGAGCCCTCACTCTTATGTTTGCCATATTGCGCTGATCGGGATCACCAGCAATCTGGCTTTACAGATACGGTTCCTGTCATTCGCGAAGCGACGATACGTGCGATTGTCCTCCTTTCGCCAAAGGTGCGTTTTTGCAAATTTACCCTCGCTCACGCTTCTGATGTTGCCCATGTAGCTCAGTGACCGTATTCTTAACAATGACCTCCTTCGGCATCTCGCGCGCCTTCAAAGTGACCCCGAGGCGTCCATAAGAACAAACACGTGTATTCTCATCGGGCGACTCGGGCCCACCCTGGGCTACAACACCAAGCAAAAAGTCCTCGTGCCCGCGTTCTCGAAAGCGCTCAAGGATCCATTTCCGCACGCACGAGTAGCGGGGTTGATGGCGTTTACGGCGACCAACGAATGCTTCAGCATAGAAGACGTGGCCACGAAGGTAATTCCGAACGTCGTAGGAGCCACTCTCGATAAAGAAAAGTGAGGTTCGTTGTTCGTTGTTGTGCTGTTACGTTGATCATCGTCCAGAGTCGTGCGGGATCAAGCTTTCAAAGCGGTGGAACTATTCATGAAGCGCTTGGAAACACATGCAACGTCCATGGTAAGTTTGAGCTTCCTTCCTTCCTACCCTCCATGCTCATTACGTGCACTATTGTATAGCCCGAAACTGTACTGGTTGAGGGCGAAGGGAATGTAAATGCACCTTTGTCTATTCCAGGAGGTTTCACGCAAGCGACTCTCGTCAACTCAGCCACAGGTGCCGCTGGAGCATTTGCTGGATGGGCCATGTCTTCTCTCGGGAGAAAGGTAAAACCTATAACATTCTTCATCTTCTCTTACGAAATTTCCTTTATAGCTTGCTCCGAGCGACTTGCAGAGCACCATCGCCAGCACCTCTGACGGGCGCACTTCGACACCACCTATCAATAACGGCTCTACACTGATTAGCGCTGGTGCAGATATCCGATCGCAAACACCCCCCTCGACCGGTTTTGCGCAACCGAAAAGTCTTCAACTTGGCGGAAGCAAGACGAGCGCGAAAGCGGTTGCAGCCCGACTCGCTGAACAGGTTTCCGCCGAGGAAGGCGGAAATAATACCTGGGGCGATAACGATTTGATGGACGTGAATGCAGACGAGGGAGATTGGAGTAAGTCGTCATATCTATCGGATATACTACGTGTTCACTCTTGTGTACTTTTTCAGGTGCATTTGAGAGCGCGCCTGCTGTCGCAGTGTCAAAGTTTACCTCGGCGGCCGACCTTGGATTCGGTTCCTCACGTCCAAGTTCCCCGAGGGGTGCGTCGATTCATGACCTCGTGCGACAGCGTATGTTGACCA
>JBBPSC010000783.1:0-14104 GCA_038093395.1 Baorangia bicolor
TCCATGAATAGACCACGCACGGATTTATCCTCATGGGTGATCAATGCTCGGGTTCTGGGTCCGGCAACTAGGCAACTTGAAGCCGTTGGGGCTCAGCCGAATAGCTAACGGACCGGGAGCCTGCATGGAGCGATAGTGATTACGCGGAAATTATTCAAATGGTAACGCGTGGTGTATCATCTTGGTCGGAATCATTCAAATGTCACCGTCGTACTAGTACTATGACATAAGGAGACAATTAAATATCAGCAAGTTGTATTCGCTTGTCAGTGATCATCGATCAAATGCGGCAAGTTGTACACGGTGATAGGTCTGGCAAGTGTTTTAGAATGATAGTACACCATGGTAGTTTGGTAGCAGCTGTTGCCGACTGCTAGTGGGGAAATGAATGGTATGGTTTTGCACGCTTACCCGTGGATCTGAGGTGTTTGATTGGTCGGCGGGAGGGCCGCTTAGCAGTCGGCTTCTCTTGGCCCTACCAGAAACGAGCAAAACACATCCCATGAATCCCATGATCCCAATGCCTGTTTCAGAGTGCCGACAGTGGCGGGTCATACATCATGGCATCATGATCAACTTGACAGAACATTGTCCTCGATCAACTTGACACAGCTTCCTCAGGTAAGAGTCGGATCAATTAGCAACAATGGCCCGCAAGCCCAGTAGTAGTCATTGAAGGGAGACAATCGTCCCACTAGGCTCATCAGTTACTCCAGGCTCGATAATTACATGTTGGCGTGCGTTCCGATTCTGGACAAATAGTAACTTTTACGTTTATTTGGAGTCTACGCCATCACATGCTTCGGTATAAAGTACTAGTAGAAACAAAGGTGAAGGATACTGTGTAGGCGCAGACGGTAACTGACGGTTTAAAAGGATCTCAGGGAAATCTGTGGACGCAGAGTCGTCTGATTCGCGGTCGATGGTCCTTCTACTGCTTTCCTGATGGAGAGCTCGAGGATCTCTCGTGTATCGGAATCAAGTAGTGCAGTCGCTTCCTTGAAGTTGACTGGGGATGAGGTTGCGAACGAGAGTAGCTGTGCGACTGCACTCGAGTGTGCACTGGAAGGCTGACTTTGGGAAGGGCGGAGCAAGAGCGTGACAGTAGGCAAGATGATGCTCAGGACACGAGTCCCTGTATTCGTAGTGTCAGGTCGGAACAGTACAACAATCAGAAGTCTTACGTTGCTCTGCCGTTGTCAGTGCAATGAGGGCAGAAAATGCTCTCCATACTTCTTCGATTGATGCATTGTTTTGCTCCGACAGCGAGCCATCATCCAATCGAGGCGAGATTCTAGCAACAAATTGGATCAACCCAGGCAACAAAAGCCGCACGCAAGTGCGAAGCAGGTCGTTGCCAGAGGCAGCGACCGCGATAGTTTTTGCGCAGTGGACAGCAACGATAGCCACCTGTGTCTTTAATTTCAGAGGTTATGATGATCGTTGACAGTGGCAATCTTACATCATCGTTCTCTTCTAGCTTCTGCGAGATCACAAAGCACAAATGTTCCACCACACCACGAGCAACTTTTACCCTCGACGGCAGACTAGTCAAGATCAGAACGGCAGCCAGGAGGTTAGACTTGACTTTCTTAGATGAGATCAGTCCTTCTCTGCCACTGTAGAAATTTTCAGTATGTCAAGAGGACTGAAAATGTAACAGAACCGACCGCATTTCGTCAACATGAAGAAGACACGAAGATAGGATACCGTGGATCAGACTGTCATAACGATCACGGACCCTTGGGTGAGAGTCTACCGACACCAAGGACTTGAACGCAGGCAAGGTCGGGGTTATCAGATCAATATCCAACGTCTCGTCTTTCAACAATTCTGATGACAGGCTGGAATTAGAGAAGAATACCATAGCCCCGTCAAATGACCATACCCGCGTATAGCATGCAGCCTACGCCCCTTATATCCTCCCGGACATTCCCCTCCGTAGTTGATGCGACGAGTTGGAAAGCGGTCAAAGCGCAGCTCACCATTTTGGCGAGTTCTTGAACCGATCCAGCTGGACGAGGATCTTTCATCAGTAGGCGAGGACAGACAACACACAAGTCTACTTACAAATAGCTGGGGCACCTTGATTATGTCGAGCGTGGCGTAGAACGTATGCACAGATCTTCAAGCAGTGAGCGCGGACCGAGTTCGAGGATAAAGCTTCATTCCTGTAAAGGAAGTAAGGATAGAAGTGCCAAATGGGATTCTCGACGACTTACGGGGCTACGACACTTTCAATACCAAGATGACCAAAATGCTTAGCAAATACTGTGATGACCTCCAACAGGTGCACAAGAGTTGCCGCGTTTTCTACCATTGCCATCCGGTAGCATAGGCTGATGAATTCTTTGAAGACAGTGGGTTCTAGAAGTGCTTTCCCTGAATAACGGGGGTCAATCAGACATTTAAGGGCCCGGAGCGACGCGGTTACTGTGGCACCACGTAAGTTAGGGGTGGCAGACGACTGAGGGGAAGAGACCGCCAAAGCCTCATAGATGAGACCAAAGATTACGAAAAATAGTAGCGCTGGTTCGGTACGGGGAAGCCCAAGACCATTCGATGAGGGCGGCGCTGCGGTGGAACTTTGACCAAGAATAGCACTGGAGATATGTTGTCCACTGAGTTCCATTGCATTCGCAACTGCTTGGAGAATGGTAGCCCAAGAGTCAGAGTAATACTAAGTCCTGGTCAAACATCTGCACACAATAGAATTTGTTGACTCACTGGTAATAAGACCACTTTCCCAAGATTTGCATACGAAGGGTCCACGGAAACGATGGATAGGTCATGAACAAACTCAGAATCTGCACGAATGGTAGCGTAGTCACGTAAACACGCAATCCATTGCGAAGCGAGAACGCCTCTGTGAGGTTTGATGACATCGAGGAGATAAGCCTGCTCTGCGGAAGCGATCTCCAATCGAGCCCATGCAGTAAGGATAGATACAGTCAGCATGGCGGATGCGTTTGGGCTGAGTTCCCCTAACGTTCCCATTTTTAGATTACCGGAATCTGGACTCGGGCGTCAGGTCATTCCGGGATAGGCATACGCTCTTGCCTACCATCTACCTCTTTGAGGGCACTTGTTAATTGTTTGAGGATGCGGCCCATCCTACTTACATCCTTGACAACGCCACAACCCACAAAAACGGCGCAAGCATCAATGGCGGATGACAGAATTTCGGGAGTGGAGTCGGAGGAGAAGGCAGGCGTAAGGGCAGCGGTAATTGGAGCCTGATGTTGCTCGAGCAGCAACGCCTCAGGGTATTCTGGATCGGGTGCTTTGGAAAAGATCTGGATTACCATTAGCGGGAAACAATTTGGAGGAAATGCGGGCTTACCTGGAGAATGTCGCACAGAACAACCAATCCTTCAAGGCGGATTTCCGTGACGTATGCTGCTGACGCAGTGAACGCCATCTTGATCAAATCTGGTATACGAGAGACCAGAAGGCCTTGAACAGGGAAGCTCCGGTTACGTGCATACAGTATATCGAAATGCTCCTGCCTTCCAGACTGATCGACGATGGTGCAGATCTCATGCAAGCAATGCAGAGCAAACAATTGAGTTCTCCACCGAGACATGGTGACGGATGACGACCGGTCTTGGTCAGAGTTGTCCGCAGGCATCCCCGCGTTTAGAGACTGACCTTCATCGTCGAGGTTTCCGGAAGTGTCGACCACCTTTTGAGTGGCATTGGTTCGCAGCATAATCCTTTGGCATAGATCGATCCAAGCGGAAGGATTGTGAATGGCAGTCTGAGCAAGCCAGCTTGCGATGACGTTCCGGACGCCTTCAATGCTGGGGTCGCCATCCAGCATGGCAAAGAGGTCTTCTACCAGTCGATCACCACCAATCCTCGACACTACTAGCGCATCCTTCTGGACGAGCTGATACAGGGCATCGATGGCAGCGAGCTTGAGCTGCCGGCGGCTAGAGCCAAGATACGTCCTAAAGCGTCCCACCGTTTCCGGGATATCTACGTGTTCTGGGGAAAACATGAGCAGGTGCTGGGTGCATTTGATTGCCTCGATCAAAATGGTCTCGTCCTCTTCTAGCGAGAACTCCTGAACGAGATCAAGAACGAGTGTTCTCGTTCGCGTCGACTCTTGAACGTCAGGCCCCAGGATCGTGATGATGGCGTCGATTATACGGCATACGACAGGGAAGGCCTGTAGATCACCACTAATGTTGGCATTATTGAGTGTCCCGCCTTCGGTCTCGTGAGCGTCAGACATGTATATTTTGAGTAGCATTCCAAGGGTGCTCGGGACAAACGGCGCAAAAGTCAGGCTAGCAGCATTTATGACCCTTGCCAATGCTGTCAGAGACCAGACGTGAACGAGCGGATGTGGGTCGTTGCTGAGTGACATAAGTATGTTCACTGTCGTCTTCAAAATCGGTGCAGCAGCAAGACCCCCAACATGATCGTAGAGGGCTGCGAAGGCCAGAGCACAGCCAGCGCGACCCTGCGGGTCACGATTGTTGACGATATGATCGACCAATACCTTCGTTTGACTCGACAAGAAAGCCGTTCCTGAGATGTTCGCCAGACGACCTATGGCATCGCTACTGGTTCGTCGTAGAAGGAGGTCCCCATCAACAAGTGCGTCCTGTAGTTACGAACGTTAAAAACGCGCGAATTTAACAACCATAAATTACCTTCAGCAACGAAGCCAAAGGGGTGGTAACTTGAGAATGCCCGAGGGTTTCTTTTGCTTGGCGAGAGTGAGACTCCATCGCGCAACGGAGAGCGCGAGTAATAGCTACCACGCTGTTAATAAGCACGGCTGCCTTTCGACCCGAGTTCTTGTCGAGTTTCGGTGACTTCACCGATTCGACAAGCTGGGTCACGGTCCGAGTCATCGTAGTTAAGTCTTGTGTGGGGAGTAATCGAGCGAACAGTTCGATCGAAGCATCCACAACGGCTGACGTAGAAGCCGGACAATCGAGGATGGTACGATCATTACTACCAGGGATCGTCAGACATAATGAGAGCGTATCGTGCTCGCATGATCCAAGCACCGGTGTACGTAGCTAAGAAAAAGTCAGTGAACTATCGTTCCGGAGCAAAGGCACGTACGAGTATATCTGTAAGGTCCTCGATCTGTTCTTGCATAGATTTACCAATCTCCAATCCTTTGGAAAGAGCCTCGGCTTCGTCGTTCACGATGTCCATTGTAGTCACTCCATAGCCAAATCCGTCAGCTGTTTGCCAAACACTGGTGAAAGTACCAGAAGAGGAGGCAATGGAGGCTTGCATTGCAGAAACACCATCGCCCTCCGGTCCTGCAAAAACGGACATGGTGGACTGCAGCAGGCTGGACTGAACGGAATCAGTCAATGTCGATGATCCCAATGCGGTAAAGCACTGGAACACTCTCCGACGAAGCAAGCATTCTCTCATGCAAAGGGATGGTCTATCCAGACCGGAAGATGGTTCCTCCAATGGCCGAGATGCAAATGCGGCCGTAAATGCGAGAGCGTTGCTTAACAAGGAGGATATTCTTCGGGAAACATCAAGGGTGACCAGAGGTGCATTATGAAGGAGGAAACACAGGATGGCGCCGAGTGCGCTCTCTCGAACATACAACAGAAACTCCCACTCGGTGGCACTGCGACCGGGAACGCTGTCTTTGCTCGTTGACTTTGGCAGTGCATTGCGCCAAAGCACCAAGAGCTGAGGAAGATGTGACCGAACGAAATTGGGCCCAAGCAACATCAGGGAGGCGATCAGTATCCATGCAACCTCCACTTCAACACCTGCCATCTGGACATCGTGCTCACTCGCACGCTTGAGAAGGTTCGTAGCTGTGTCAAGGACGTTGGATGCAATGTCGAAGGAAACGTATAAAGGGCGATGCGGGATGATTGCGACCAACCCTGCCAGACCATAGGCACGTCCCAAAGCACGCCGATCGATATCAGAGGGTGCCGCTGGAGATTGGAGCGACTCTATGTCACGCTGCAGCGCCTCCGAGATCGAGAGTATGGCTTTGGGCAAACGTAAGGGGGTCGAGAAACAGAAGCACCTGAGAGTCCAGCTTGCGTTTACACGAACCACGTGACTAGGGTGAGTCAAGAGATTCAACAACGGCTCTGATATTGCGTCCTAAATGAACATCGACAGTGAGTATGCTGCTAGGCTGAAAAATTCCCTCTAAGGATTACAGATCACAATCACCTGAACAGGAGGTGGTGCATTGCCAAGTTGTTGCAACAACTCTGCAATCTCCTTTAGAACGATCGCCAAGACGGTGGGATTCGGAGCTGTTTGTCCAGGCATGAGAGCTGGCCATCGTTTCGCATAAGATGATGAAAGCTCTTGGATTGCAGAAATTTGTCCTTGTTCGCTCAGCATTCTAGTCGCAATAAGGTCCCTGAGTAAAGCCCCGACCAACTTCTGGATGAACAGTCTGTCGTATCTCGTGGAACTATTCTTTGGGTTCGAGACGACCTCAGTCATGAAGTGATTGACGATGAGGCCGTAATTACTCTCCGCAAAGACCGCACCAAGCTTCGTCAACAATGCGATGTAGAAATCGAAGATACCCGCGCGTGCTTTTCGCGATAGCTGCGGTTTGTTGAAATGCACAGATAATTGTAACAACATCTCTCCAGGACTGAGGAGAGGTTTCATACTCTCCGAAACAGCAGTGTTTGTCCCATCGTTGTCTTCTTGTTCCTTCTTTCCCTTCTGCGGAGGATCAGGTGCAGCGGAAACTCGGAGGACCTGTGTCGCCGCTAGCACGTGACCGACCAGTTGGGCGAGCGACTGTCTTGTCAACCGATCACTGCTATCTAGGCTTTTTATGCAAATTCCGACCACGGACTCGACGTCTGCGAGTGTTACTGATTCCTCTGGAGAGAACATGGCGACCAGGACCTTGAAGTGGTATGAGAACGGAGTCAGGTCTAGGGAAGTAAAGTACTTCACCCCAGCGACCGCTCGTTGGACAGGAAGAACTTTGTCAGTTAGCCCGTTCTTCATGTTCTTGAGAATATCTTTGGCGAGAGAATCCGACAATGCCTTCTTCGCTGAACTCAAGGCTTTACGAAGCATGACCAAAGCATGACAACGCATTTGAGGAGACTGGTCGAAAGACATCAGAGTCCAAGATGGAAAGTTGTATATTCCTTTCCCTTACACTAGAAGACCTGAAGGTTTTCACGGTGATGGTAGTGATTTCAGCCAAAAAAGACATGAACTGGAAATATGGTTTGAATTGAAGGTTCAGCAGCGAAACAGAGTTTCTGGACGTGCCTGAGAACCAAAGGTGGCCATAAGTTCACCAATCGTCCAAAATGCTGCTCTAGTACCGTTCACTGCGAAAATAACTCGGCATGCTGAGTTGAAAACTTACATACGAAGTGGGTTCTTATCGATTTTCATATCTCCTGCAGTCTTTAGTAGAGCTCGGAGCGTGTCAAACAACGTCCTTGAATCGCCTCGAGTATACTGGATGACGAAGCATCTCGCTGCCAGGTTGCGTACCCCGCGACCGGGTAGTGGGTAATTGTCATTGCCACATACAACTTTGAGCAAACTTTCTTCGACCAAAGGTTGTGTAGATTTTAGCTGATCCTAGAAAGTGATGAGCCCATCTGCGATCCATTGGAACCATGAAGACCTACAACAGCAGCCTCTCTGAGACTCTTTTCCAGAGCCGCGAGCCATTGAAACAGATAAATCTGGCCATTATCACCAGTCAATTGGGCCTGGGAGTCACAAATGTCTAAATCATAAAGGTCCAGCAAACGGAGCATTGAATCCACCTACTTCGTCAATGGGTTCTACGACGACCTCCGAAGCCATTCCGAGATGGGTGCACGTAGAGGACAATAACTTACTGTATGAGCGCTCGTCTGACGTCCTGGCAGTGGCAGTGCAATGTGGCTTGATTGAAGTCTCTAGGCTCTAGCGTAGAAAGCGTCTACTCATGTCATAGCGTATCTACTCTAGTGCTTTGATCCGTTCTCGAGCGAGCAATCGCTTCCCTTCCGTTATCCACCACAGCCCGACACACACAAGACCCAATCCACCTCCCAACGCGACATGGGTAAGTACTGGCTTGCTGAACAACGCTCTGCGGCCCAACCTTTGCACTTCCTCCGCAAGGTGCTGTCTCGCTTCGTTACGGGAGATGGCTAAAAATGATAGCACGACCATGCTGGAGAACCTCCACCCGGGAACTACGCTTGAAAGGTTGAGTTGGTGGGATTTCATCCTCTTCCCAAAGTAAACCACTATGAAAGTTGCCGTGTACCATATGCGGGCGGTGAGATTAACGATGTTGGCGTACACGAGCGACGTGTCACCAAATCCAAGGTGGTATAACGCACTCGCAGACAGGATATAGATTACTGAGAAGGCAAGCATCCATCTGCAAAGCGTGAGAACCACACGGCCTACCAAAGACAAACAACTTACCGACTCTGTGTGCGTAGGTCTTGCGGGGTAGCAACGCTCGAATAAAACGCTTCTAGCCCTCCATTGAGAGCAAGAACTGGTATATACCATATCCATGCGGACAACACTTTAGGCGCGCTGGTGGATATATACTGTGCAGGGAGTAGAAGTTGCAAGACAATTGGTAGGTATGAGGAGCCAAAGGTTACGACAAGCATGGACAAGGCAATTTGAACCGAAAGCAAGGAGACAACCGCGCCGGATGCTTGACTGAGCGCTGCCAAGTTACCTGAGGTTCCGGCCGTAGTTGAACTCTTCCCTGATGTGGTACCCGCCAAAGCTTTGGAGAAGTAGACTCGACACATCTCCTCAATCGGCTGAAAAACTATGCGTGCGATCAAAGACCCTAGAACGAGAGTACGAAACTAATATTATGCTGCAAGTACTCGGAGACATACCATAATTGACGGCGATCGCATAACCTCCTTGATCCTGAAGAGGGCTCCAATACGAGACAAGGAATTTGTCACCCTCAGTAAGGAAATGTTTCACCACCGACTGCGATGTCATAGTCATCGAGAGGTGCAGTGCATCTGGGTCAAAGAACTCGACGACTAGGTGACTCCACAGACTCTGCCTATTCAATCGAGTTTCAGCGTCAAAGGCGGAGAAAGGCTAGAAGGGCAAGTGACACACTTGGAAGTTCGCTGCTGGTTAGGCAGACTGGTTGGCCAAAGGCTTAATTTGGAAAATTGCGACCTGTACACCCAAAATAAGGTTGTACTGTACGCTAACTGACCGAGAGCAAATGCCATCAAAGCCAGCTCGCCCGAGTGCCGAGAATTGCTGTCGTAAAGCAGTATTAAGTAGGTTGTGATTGTTTTGACGATTATTCCGAATCCTTCAGCTCTCACTCGTACATCTGTGCGTACTTCACCCATGGCACTGTAGAAGTTAGGTAGATTCACACCATGATTCACAACTATATCTCACCGGTTATGCATTGGTTCGCTCAGCAACTCACCAACGGCAGCAGTAGCATAACTGAATAACGCAAGGTAAAAGTGAGGCTGACTTCCAGTAGCTTCGCTGGCAGAAAATAAATAAAGCGTGATGGTAACGAGTGTAGTCGGTAGGCCGAAGAAGAAAGGCAATGCTGCTAGATTGGCACACTGTGCTACCGATATGGCTGTAGAAGGTTTGTCCACATTCGTTTGCTGCGGCCAAACCCTAAGGAGGCTATTCCTGACACCTTCCCGGCTCAGAAACAGGATGGTGCTCATGAGGAGCTCGAACTGGACAGCTACCGTGCCATAAGCTTGAGGAGAGGAGAGGCGGACAAGGCCTTGGTTGAGGACAAATGTGACCAGCCGAGATGCAAGTTGAAGGCCAATTAAAGACCTCGCCGAACCAAGTGACCGCGTCAAAAGTCGACTATCACTGTGGATAGCCGGTGATTCGGAAGACATTTCGACTTTGCAATGTCCTATAGATGGCGACTTGCAATCCTCATGAAGAACAGGTGCGTGGAGGTTGTGAAGTTCCAATGCGTATGCCAGTGGCAGACTTGGATCTGACCAAATTGTATGGTCATGTTAGGCTCCTAGTGTATGACTGCCATTTCCGATCACTGCCCTAAATCCAATGCTAAGTTGGAAAGCAGTTCAGGGAGGATCCATTTGACATTGGACTTCAGTGGATTTCATACAAATCATAGTGACACCGACCCGTCTGATCTACGATTTGGACGGCGGAGAACCCTACAACACACGGTGAAGATGCTGGATCATATCACACACGCGGCGGACCATCTCGGACTCAAGATAGATCTGCAATTCATCCGACTAGGGACCACCTTCTCGTTCAGTATTATTTCCCAGCTCAGTTTTATCCATCCATCGATCCACTAATACCCATGTCTCAGTATATCCTGTGGCTGGAGATGATCCGGTCCAAATTTATGACCCCACCAACGCCGATCTATATCTGCCCCGTATCGATAAAGGGTGGCAGCACTCATACACTTCTACGGAATATGAGATTGCCTCGGAACTTCGCGGGGAAGAACAAGAATTCTGGGTCACCTGCCACCCACCTATGCCTTATTCGGTCATCACGCGGAGCCTAGACATGCCTGATTACGAGCCAGAGTGTCATACGAGAACGTACACGGCCGCGAGGTCAATCCACTCTTTACCGACGGCGCAAAGAATACATGCAGGAAGGGGACTTTGCCGTCGCCGTTTCGAGAAACGGCGGCAGTCAGATCCGCGCCCAACAAACTGGGAGAGTATCACACCACGGCGCAGTCCCCCGGGCGCCCATGCACGTTTAGATTCGTCAGCAAACCCCGTATGTGACCGCCCTCAATCGCCGTGATCGTTCCTATCACACATCCTGAGGAGCGGCTGGTGACCATTTCAGGAAGTATATGCAAGGACGAAACTCACGCATTGCTATCGCCATTGGTTCCCTCAATGGCACCAAGGAATGGCACGTTGCCACGTTCAGTACGAAAGTCGACTCCCTTTTGAGGATGTATATGTCCATCAAGACACGCTGCCTACACTGTGCCTCGGATCATGAACATGATGCAATGAGAGGGGAAAACCCGGCCACTATATGAGATGAAGAATTCAATCGTTTGCGTGAACATCAAAAGCTATCGATCTTTCAAGTTCGGAGTGACAAAACTGCGGGGATTTCAGGCCCAAGTCGAACTCCTCGGATCAAACGCGTCGCGATCGAGACACACGTTTCAGTAATGAAAGATTAAACTGAACGCAGACGGAGTGGATGCACCATCATGAAGAGGGTGACGGCAATGGGACTCGGTGATATCCACGGTCGAGAAGCGATTGTCGACCCCTCTGCCAAGAATATGTTTTTTTTTGAACTCACCTCTCTTGGAGCACGTTCAACACCTCAGCGGGGGCGGCTGACACCTTGGCGCCGACTGGGCGCCGACTGGGGGAGTAATTGGAATCGTCGAGGTCCGAACGGAGTCCGTTCAGTTTGTGTCGGGTCCTATGTATGGGCTGCTGCTATCAGACTGACAGCGTCAGTGTTTGAAGCGGACTCCCGTCTGGTAACCGCGGGGAAGAACCGGATATGTCTTGGAGCTCTCACTATAGATGCTCCCATGACCACAGCCGCGACCCCTCCGCGCGCCGCCTGTGGCACCCGTTCAATGTTCCTCGGGGGTCTTAAAACAAAAGTCATCCCAGGATCAGGAGAACAGCGGTGCAGGGTCCTGACAACGCCGCTGAGCAGTGGAGCCAAGGACCAAAAGCAGCGACCCTCCGTTTCGCAACAGCGAATTTTTTTTTTGTTTCCTGGATCGAGATCCGGAACATCGGCCCAGAATAATGCGGGGTTGGGGCTTACTGGCGCGTCATTGCGTTCATATCCATCGAGGATTGTGGCTCCTAGTTCAGCGAGCATTCTGTAAGACAAGGCAACAACGTCTGCATTCAAATCATCAACCTGGGCCGGCAACAGGTATCGACAGCACTATAGTACTACAATATACAACAGGCATGGCATGGGTCATGAGACGGCATCATCATTCAACCTACAAGGTGTATACACAAACCAGAAAAAAGAAAGAAGGCATGGTCAACGAGGAGAGCATGTGAGATAACCAAAAAAACAATTAGATGAGAGTCTAATTCAGACGGCAGCATCTCATCTAGTTCTCATCCTCATGACCATGATCATTCCTCCCGTTCTCGTGCGAACCCCCGGCAGAAGGTGGCTTACCGTAGAATTGGGTGAACGACGCGTATTGAGGCGCGGTCATCGCCATCTGGCCATCGGGACGATGGACCATGTAGGGTCCGTACGGCTGGGGAGCGTACGGGAGAAACGTGGCCGGATAGAATTGCGCCGGCTGCGCGTACCCCTGCTGTTCACCATCCTGTCCATGTCCGTTGTGGTTCGGCGGAGGGACGGGTGTGATGTAGAACTGGGGGTAGTAGGCTGGGGCCTCACCCGGCTTTGGGGTGGGTGGGGCTGGGAACTGCCCATAGAATCCCGTCGCGTAGCCTACCGGGCCGGCCATGTAGGGAGGCATGGGCGGGGACGCCGAGGGCGGGGGCATGCCTGGTGCAATAGACATGCTCTGCTGTTCTGGCGCGTCGGCAGTGTCGACGTTGGTGCCTGCGCGACCTCAATCAAAGTCAGAAAGGAAAGAAAGGGAGATGGAGCGAGATAACGCGGATGTTGCGTAAAGCGGAAGGAATGTGGCGAGAAAGACGAAGACACACCTTTTCCATCGCGCTTCTTGTAGGGGCCACGTTTCACACCCTTTTTCCTCTCCTTTCGCTGAGAGTCAACGCACTCTTCAGCGATGCCGTACTTGACGCAGCGGAGGCAGGGACGGGCGTCGTCGCATTTCTTGCATGCTTTCTGACAGTTTGTACATGCGTTCTTGACTTGCCTGCGCTTTGAACGGAGAGGTTGGGGAGGAACGAGACCGGGTGGGAAAGGGTACATGTGCATGGGCATGCTTGAGTAACCACCGACGGGATGGACTGTCATTTGGGGCTGGAGGTCGGTGGATTGAGAATCCGCGAGGTCGTCGCCGTCGGGCGTCTGATTTCGCTCGACAGTGGACATGGAGATGCGAGATGGGACGGAGATTTGTGCTGTGAGAGTGCGGGGATGGGAGAGTGGAGGGTGTAGGACGATGGAGAGAAAGAGACGAGGAAAGGGTGGAGAGGATGGAGGACGATGTGAGAGCTGACGATTTGTGTATGATTTCGGTCAAGATTAAAGACTGTCGGGGCTCGGACACGCGTTCGACAAACTTGGCTCAGCGTCCGCGTTCTGTGGTTGAGTTCACGTGGTGGGAGCCGAAGAGGCGATATTTGAACGGGCGCACCGACGGTGGTACCGCGGGGGTGGGAATGTAGGAAGGGAAAGGGGGCTGGAAGGGAGGCTTAGCTGTGGAAGACATGGCAAAGACGTCAATTGGAGTTAGGGTAACGCTGTCTGCAAACGTACGTCGAGGACGATGGACGACGGGACTTCGCTGAGCTCGGCGGACTGTCGGTTGATGGAGTTGATGAGAAAGCGGAGCGATGCCCTGCGCTGAGTTCAGATCTCCACTACAAACATTCGACTCGATTTTCTAGCTACAGATCCAACTCGATTGTCTATTAAGTACAAGTCGAGAACGAGAACTTGAAAACCAGAAACGTCCGAGTTAAATGTAGCGGAGACATCCAACTTGACAAGGTCATGTGGCGTAGAACAAATAACTATAAACAAACACTACCCGAGTTTCTCTGCCCCACGCCTCTTGCTCGTCGTCGCCAACGACGACCAGCCTCCCTCTCCAGCGGTCCTTTCCTTTCCTTTCTATTCCTTTTTCTTTCGCCACGCCATTGTTCCGTTTCGTCGACGTGTTGGTTTCCCTGGTGCTGTGGAATGTCTCTAGCATACAGCCAGCATGACCATGATCCCATGACACTCGCCGTGCATCACCCACCGGACACCACTCCCCTCGTCGATGGTCCAGACTCCCTTGGCGGTCCCGTCTCTTCAGGTGGCAACCAAGTACGTCCTCTCGTGTCATACCAGACACCCTTCCTTGACGCGCATCCATGCCAGCTTTGCGTCCACATCTCGCAGCCGGCGTCTTCCCACGACTCGTTGCAGGTCGACGTAGACCAGGACACCCTCTCGC
>JBBPSC010000784.1:0-14097 GCA_038093395.1 Baorangia bicolor
TTCTCCTTAGCTTGCTGAGAAGCTCATCGCCTAGTATGACAAGTTCGCTTAGGTACTTTGAGCAAACCCCAAGTGAACTCACCTTGAGCAATAGTTATGACCCTTTCTGCAGTGTCAACCATGATGGCGGCTCGCGATCTGGTAACCCTTGCACCCATGATAGGAAGTGCTCAAGTTTAGTGCCATCAGGAGCTTCAAGAACCTGACTACTATTGATGCTGGGCACCAGGTTGAAATTCACATTGTAAGCAGCTGGAGTAAACGGTTTATCAACAAATGCGTTGATCAAAATCGTTGTCGATACACCCACCATACACTGATTGTTTGATGAGTGTCCGGAGCGCATCCCATAGAATCGTGGCAGGGTCATCATTAGCCCTCCCTTTGGCGATGGCATTGAGCCACGTGTCGATAGTGCCGAAGGCAGAGGCCATATCGGAGTCGTTGAAGTCGTAAGTTTTGCTCTAGCCCAGTGGAACATATCGTAAACGTTCTTGTACAACGGCATGGAACCATGTGAGGAGGAAACATAAACGGACCTTCTCCACAGGCCCTTGAG
Source organism: Baorangia bicolor (assembly GCA_038093395.1). NCBI lineage: Eukaryota > Fungi > Basidiomycota > Agaricomycetes > Boletales > Boletaceae > Baorangia > Baorangia bicolor. Next base: position 560 of record JBBPSC010000784.1, read on the forward strand.
CAAGGCACTGTGGGGGAATGGATCACAGCGAGTCAACCAAGTTGGCTTTTACTCCGGGTGGAGGCTCGTTCATGATGATGCGAGACTGTTGGAGGATGTTGACGGGAATGGATGGGTTGGCTTCCATGTTCAAGAAGAGACAGAAGTTGCGATGAGGATTGAGGGTTTGTAGTTTCTTCTCCGGCTGTCCTAGCCATGAAGGGGCCAAGTGAACGTTCTTGAGAAGGACCCATGTCCCTTGTCTTGATGCTGCAGCGGTGGCTTGATCTGCAAGAGTAAAACCCTCCTGAGAGTCAGCCCATGGCAACCGAGTAAGATGGCGCTCCATTGGTAGCTAGCATCATGACCAGCAACAGATACCAGAGCAAGTGGGGTCGTAGCGGGAACCTCATTCCAACCATAGCGCCGAGGTCGAGTTCAGACGACAAGTCATTCTGAAAAACAGTCCACACAAATGATGTTGTGGATTGCAAGAGATGATCAGGTCGCAAGCACTTGTCAATAAGCATCGAGCGAACGGCCTCCACAGCAGCTGCCAGCTGTTCAAATGTCAGAAAACGAAGAACCTGTATAGGATGGGTGGACACGTACATTGTAGGGAAGGAGCCCAATCTTCAGGACGCTCAAGGACGTGATTGAGAACAGGCTTCGCATAATCTTCGAGGTGCACCATCTGGTCTGGGGAGAATACGGAAGAGACCGGATGCTCGCCCGAAGAGGCGTTAGGCTTTCCAATGATTCCTTGGCCACTTTCAAGCAGGAACTCGAGCTCGTCGGCGATATCCTCAACATCAACACCTCGCAGCTTCACTTGTGCCAAAAGTACAGCGAGCATGACATGGCCACGGTGAAGCAAAACTCTCGAGGTTCACTTGTACGTGATCATGAAGAGATCGTTCCGTAGGATCTCCTATGGAAAGCTGGACAACCGCGCTCGATTTGAAATTTGCGTTCGACCGACTGCATACTCCATTTGGCAATCTTCGGAACTCGGACTCCAGTCACCACATTTACGAAATACGAATTAGGAATTTCGTGAAAGGACATGGTATGTGAGGACAGCGAACTAGACTGGTGACCAATCCGTCTATGATAATCGGACAAGCCGTCGATAGACGGACTGGTAAAATTCGTTGGGGCGCAAGGGGGGTGAGCGGATCCGCCAGATAACGTGACCGCGATGTCTCTTTCTGGACCTTTCGTCTTAGTAATATAACCCGGCCCATAGCTACCCACCAGATAACTGGTTAGCTCATTGCGTAAGCCTAAGCCTGAGTCGCACCCACACCTGCTTCATCAACATCCCCGAGTCTCCCCTCACACGGCACGTCAATAGCATGGATCCGACGACAACACCATGGATACTGGTAGTACGCGATGTACTCGTGACAAACGACTTCGAGATGCACTGCAAATCCTTCGAGATGGCCGTATATCATTGCTCGACTTTGTTCTTGACATCCTGAACACACAGAAGGCCGAATTCTCGACTTATCGGGACCATTTCTTTGCCAATCTGTCGGGAAAGTTGAGCAAACTATTGGACTGCATGCTCGAAGACAGAGGAGGCCGCACCCTCTCGAATACGCTTTCGAATGTGTTAAAATGACGGAGTGAGGGCTTACATAGTGTTACACTCGACGTACCTTCCAGAGGTCTTCATCATGTGGTGTGTCCTCATTGATCGCAATCGTTTTGATCCCATACCGCTCACTCTCGATCACCTGAACGTACTTGTCTTGTACCACCAGTCTCTTTGGTACTAGTATCACCTTACCTGGGTCGTTTGGAGGCGTTTTAGGGGAGATATCGTCACAGAGATCAATTCCGGACGTAGGAGGATAGGTATGAGCAAACAGAGAGTCTTCCCACTACCGGTACCGGCAATAATGACACAGTCGCGTCGATGTAACATTGCCAGGGAAGCTTCGAGTTGAAAGACACGTGGAACGACACGACCTGCAGTGAGAAGCGACACGATAAGACAGGCTCGGAGTGCGTCAAGTCTATCTTCTTCGTTCAAAGTTGCCAGATATTCGTGGGGTAGTCGATCGACAATTTTGAACGTCGACGCAAGTTGGTTTAACATGTCCAATGGAGCACGACGAAACGCCTCGACAAAGGTCACGATGACTGTGTGGTCCATGGTGCTCACATTCGATTTGTGTCGCGCTCGACAGCGTCGACGCGTCTAGGTAGCGCAATCTCTTAATTAATTTCGCCGACAAATAGTAAAATCAAATCAAAATCAAAATTATTGGGGAAACACGAAATATCTGATTGGACAGAGGTCACGTTATCTGGCGGATCCGCTCACCCCCCTTGCGCCCCAACGAATTTTACCAGTCCGTCTATCGACGGCTTGTCCGATTATCATAGACGGATTGGTCACCAGTCTAACAGCGAACGAGAATACAAGAAATGTGATGCGCGCGACGTTGCATGTTACTGTACAGGCTCACGAGGATGAATGTAGCGCATCCGTACTGGTATGTGCAGATTATTCACATATTTCATGTGATGCGTGCAACATTGGGAATTTGGGATCATCCCGGATCACTGTTTGAGTCAGCACCTGTGTGTATGGATATCCTCTTCGTACGCTGGTTTCGTCGTGATATCAACTATCCCTCTGGCTGGAACACCAAGTCGCTCCACCAACTTCAGTTCTTCGACCAAGAACACTCTTCAGATGCATTCAGCTTCCTCGATCCCGATCATTGCATTGTGCATGGTGTGCACCTGATTCCCGCATTTGAACATAATCTCACTCAAGAACTACTTCCCGGACCTTCACTAGCTGCTTGAAAGGCGACCTGACCCCCAAGCCGCGCTTATGCCTACAGACGCCCGCCCTCTGTCTTCAAAATGCAAGCTGCGCCGTAGTGCGGGGGATAACGACGGGGCGAAACGACCTCGCACGACCACGGCCACGACCACCAGCGGGGGCAGGGGCAGTACATCCAAGAAGCATGCCCCGCCTTCGACGCGCCTGTCCGACCTCGGCGGGGTAGAGACCTGCATCGAAAAGATGCTCAAGCTCGTTGGATATACTGGCGGTCGCCTTTGATTGACTCCAGTGCCATCGCGCTTACATATTGCACCTCGGGAACACTTCCCCTGCCATATATAACATATCCGAGCGACCTAATTCGCCTGATAAGGTCCCGACATGATCACCCAACTTGGTAAGTGCATTTTGTACTTCGGGCTTGACTGACTTTTCTAGGACCCGATTTGAGTCGTCCACGTCGACAAGGTGGGTCGACGTATTCATAGGTGACCTGGGATGCTTGGGAGGTGGTCTGGATGGCCTAGGTACATCACTCTTCGCGTGCTTGTACCACTCATGCTGATGTGCTTCCTCTGCAACTAGCGATTGCCTTTTAACTCATTTCAAGTCGCAACGTGCATTGCTCATTACACCATCCATCCGGCACCGTTTCCCATCGTATCCGGCGCCGTCTACAACACTTTGGCGATCCCAATGTCCTTCGATACCTCTCAACTCAACCTGCTCGCCTCTATGGCCTCCTGGCCCAGTATCTCGACATAGCACGCTCATTCTCCTCGCTTTGGGGACATCCTAGGTAGCTGGTCATCGTTGGGGTTCATATGGACTGGGGACTGGTGGAGGAAGGTCTAGGGATGTCCTAGGTACGTCCTCATCATCCGTTGAGGCGTGCTGACCATCTTCTTCGACTCCTGACGTTGATTGTGTGCGCGCCATCGCACTCCTTCTCTCCCCTTCGATCGATGTGTTCCGACATATCTCCCCCTCGACCTGGACATCTCGGCATGACCCTACGACCTCCTCGTTCACAGCGAGTATCGTCAATGGACCGAACATATTCCATCAGCAAAACCTCAACTTGTTTAATTTTGTTTGACATTGACTTACACACTCTTAAATAATTGTAAACAGTCAAAGTCGTCCAAGACAATTAAGTCTATGAGGCTGACTTATGCTCTGTCTTAATGGATTTTTATCACTATCATCCAGGTCGTTTAAGTCATGTAAGTCGTCACTACGCGTAAATTCATTAAGATGAACAAAGAAAATCTTAAGGACAATTAAACCATATTAGATATACTAGTATGATCAATCGAACACGAGGCTGAGGTGGGGGTCCAAAGACGCGTTCAGGCTTGCCTGGCGAGATAACGCATTCATTTGGCTCGGAAAACAGCGTCGATGGCATGTTTGAGGTATGGTATTGTCGATAGATGTAACGAGAGAAGCCGCGACTGTCGCCCGTAGGTGTTCTGCACCACTGGCAGGGGACAAAGTGAACGATGTCTTGACGGTTCGAGGGTATGACGAGGGCCGACTGTTGACCCGTGATCGCACGCGACGAGGGCGAAGATCAGACAGGAGTGGGCCGTAGTTCTGTAGCGAATGTTCAAGTATCGCCTGATGGTGCGGAGGGTCGAACACTAGCGAGGGTATTAATGCCAAGGAAATATGTGCACAGAAGTGACTCACATTGAACCGCGAAAACCAAAAACAGCGTGTCCAGCCACGTACGTTTGCTCTCCATCACCGTGTCCTCTGCTTCGTCCCGGAGAGCATAATATCTTCGGAGTGCTGTAATCCCTTGCTCGTCATCCCACAACGAAAACAAATCCATGGACGACGTTTCGGGATCTACGATATACACTTGAGGTGAATCCATTGTTTTCGATGCAGCTTCGGCGAGCTTCAAGTTGACCGTGTTAGAGGTGGAGTCTGGGACCATGTGTTCAGGAGAACTCACATGCGACACCGACGAGGTGAGTTCCTCCTCGATTATTTCGTAAATAGAGGTTCGTGACGTGCGAGCTTGGGATATATGTCGACGATGACCGCGTGCGTGAGGACAAGCACGATCAAAGGTAGCGTTGAATAATGGGTGCGTGACGTTGGAAAGCAAGACGTTCAGTTGCGGTAGATCGATGCTTGAGACGATCCCTCCGAGAGCGAGGAGTAACCGTCTGAAATAGATAGAGGGGGAGTTTCTGAACTTGAGGTACACATGCTCGACCGGGAGCAGTTGGCGCAGTTGGGCCGAATGAAAACAGGCGTTCAGACTACGGTGTAAGATGAGCACCATACCCCGTATGTCGTACGTGGTACTTACATGATCTTCGCCGTCACCCATTATTGCCATGTTCTCGAGGCTCTGGCGCTCGAGCGGACTGTGCTTCGCGCGAATCATGCGCTTGTCACCAAACTTGAATGAGTTCGCGGTGGATGCGATGGATGGTTTGGTCTTGATAACGCGCAACATCTCGGGGAACTCATAATCTTCCAGGTGAGCGTTCTTGATATGGCTGAAGACCGTTTGAGGAGGGCTGGCGAGGATATTCTTGCGTCGCTCTGCTTGGATGCATGGCAAAGTGCCAATCGTGGACGTCACGGAATGGCACCGTACGTGACCACCGCCCAGCATCTAGTCGTGTGTCAGATAAGAGTGTGAAATTAAGAGCGAAACCCTACACTAATCATCATGTCGTCTTCCCTTGACGGGCTATGCACGCTCTGGATGCTCAGACTGGAAATGGGCCGATAACGGGGAGGCTTCGCTGCAGCGTCACCCGAGTGTCGTTCAAAGGATGTTGAGTCCGAAGGGTAGACCGAGTTCTGATGGGCAGTCTTCTCGAACAGCGAATCGGTCTTTTGAGACTCGTACTGACTGTCCATAATTGAATCGTACAACATCCCATGGCTGTACTCCTCTGAGTGGACCTGTTCTCCACACACACTGCCAACAAGGCTCGGGGGCGGCGAGGCAGAAATGGTGTATCTTGTCCCCCGGAGCAGGTCTGGTCGCCCGAGGTGCGTTCCCAAGAAGTTACTGAGCACGACCAAAAAGTTCGATCAGTGTCAAGCCTAAGAAAAGCATCCACAGTTGGCGTATGACCGCGCGCAATGCTTGTGCTCGTGCTCGAGTTACCACGGTGGTGGTAGGTGAAGTTGCGGTTGAAGAGACCAATGGGAGGACCGACCGACACGTCTGACTCGTATCGCAGGTGACTGCGGTAGTACAGGTGGACGAGTGACGTGTGGGGGTAGAAGCTTGAGGCGTCGCTGTCAACTCCACAACAAAGCGGTCATCGGCGGAGGAAAGAGAATGTAGTCGACATGGTGAATGAGAAATTGTCTGATGAGGGCCTCTCTCACAAGCTTGGCAGATGAGCGACTGAGCTGTAATCGAAAGGATCCACAGAACCGCTGTGGAGAACATCACCGTAGGATGAGACCGAAGTGATGCTGTAGAAGGATTCATATTTGAACATCATTGCACCTCTGCAAACAAATCAAAACCTACAAAACTTAACGCAAGAAGTGTCGCATTGATGACCAGTAACAACGTAGGAGTTTCAAGCAGCATTGTGTGCCTTGCGCTTAGAGCTGGCATCAGAATCGAGTTGAGGACGCTCAGGTGGGGACTCATCTTGATAGCGTGTGCAAGAATTGACTTCATCAGCAAGCTCTCGTTACCCGTGAAAGACGCCATGGAGAGAGATCTCGCAATCTCAGGAGGGGGATGATATCCAAGAGGGTGGTGGCAAAATATCGTTCTCGGTGGAGAGTGCAGTGACCGACCCCACAGGCACTACTTCTCGGGGGCAATAGAGACCTCAGAGGTCCATCCGCCGCGTCGGCAATTTCCGGCATATGCTATTATTAGCTGAGCATGATTCCGAGCATCCTAAAAGCTCCAGAAAACCATCTCGGAAGCGTCTTAGAAGCGCTTTCCGTGGCCTGGAGCGCCTCTCGGGCAGGCGCATCAAAAAATTTCAGATGTAAATATAATTTCTATTTTTGTAAAATATAGTATCTACTATTAAGATAATAAAACTGGGCGCGCTCGCGTGTGTGAAAGCGGGGGGACGGGGTGAGAGTGTGGCTCGTGCGCACTTAAAGGCGAGGGTGGTGGCCTGGGCGAGGGCGGGGCGGCTGCGCGGAAGCCGTGCTAGCGAGCGCGCATGCACACGCAGACGACGCGTCTGCGTGTGTACATGCGCTCGTGTACACGTGAGGCCGAGGGTGATGGCCTGGGCGTGAGCGCACGCACGGTGGGGTAGCGCGAGGGTGAGGGCAGGGCGTTGAAGGCGAGGGCGACGTACCTGCGTCGTCGTCGTCCTCTCATTGTCTCGTTGTCCTCTCTCCTCGTCGCCCTCTCTCGTCAGCCTCGCCTTGTCCTCTCGCCTTGTCGTTCGTGTGCTCGTGTGGTGGGGTAGTGCGAGGGCGAGGGCGGGGTGGTTGTGCGGTGGGCGTGCGAGCGAGGGCGGACGGGGAGGCTGCACGGAGGGCGTGCTAGCGAGCGCGCATGCACACACAGACGCGTTGTCTGCGTGTGTACACGCGCTCGTGTGCACGTGAAGCAGAGGGGTGGTCTGGGCGTGAGGGCGAGGGCGAAGGCGAGGGCGGGGCGTTGAGGGCGATGACACTGAGGGTGGGGTGAGCACGAGGGTAATGGGGAGGGCAGTGTCACAGGGCGCTGATGGCGAGGGTGTCTGGGCGTGGGCACGCGCCCGTGGTGGGGTAGCGCGAGGGCGAGGGCGAGGGCGAAGGCGAGGTTGATAGCGAGGGTGCTGATGGCGAGGGTGATGGCGAGGATGATGGCGCTGAGGGCGAGGGCGACGAAGGCGAGGGGGCTGAGAACGAGGGTGAGGGTGATGGTGATGACGCTGAGGGTGAGAGCGAGGGCGGTCGTCGTCGTCGTCGTTGAAACGGGGGTGGGTACAAGCTGACGCATCTCGCTCGCGTCGTCGTCGCTATCGTTGAAAATGAAGGGGTGAGGTGCACAACGACGCGGGAACACTGTGGACTTGCTCAGTGAGGCCGTCCGTGTACTGTTTCCGTCGTTGTGGAGTTAGTTGGCAAGTCACATGGTGAGAAATGGGAGAAAAACGATGACATCAGAGTGGCTATACGACACTGTTACAAGCGCGCCTCACCTCAACTCACGCATTTGTATAGGAGATTTATGTATTTTGATGCCGTAGAATGCTAGAAAGGGTAGGCACAGTAGCTAATACAATTCCTGATAATTACAGATAATTGTCACTCTATTTCTAGCACGCTCTAAGCTTTGTGTTGTTGTGTTCCTGGTATGTTTTGCAGGTCTCCTAAGCTTCAGGTCCGGGTCACGTGCGGGAAGGTGACACGGTAAACGTGACATGTGACAGTGCGGTGCACCAATCGCTTTGTCACCCTCGTCCTCATCTCCTCGCCACTTGCCCGCACCTGCCCCCTTGGCGTGCAATGCAGGAGCGATGGCACGACGCGCCGTCGCGCTCACCCTACCTCATTGTGTGTGCGCTCACACACAGGCCATCACCCTCGGCCTCACGTGTACACGAGCGCGTGTACACACGCAGATGCGTCGTCTGCGTGTGCATGCACGCTCGCTAGCATGCCCTCGTCGCGCTTGCGCTACCCCACCACGCGCGCGCTCACGAGCACACGAACGACAAGGCAAGATGACAAGGTGAGGCTGACGAGAGAGGACGACGAGACGATGAGAGGACGACGACGCAGGTACGTTGCCCCCACATGGCCCCCAGCCTCCACCGGCTGACGTCGCCAACCCAGACGCCCCCATTGCCATTGCCTCGACGCACATGGCCATCTCACCAACACGCGCACGCTCACGGCAGCTGCACCCCCTCAGGGCCTCATCTCCCGCACTACCCCACCGCACGCGTGCGCTCACACCCGGACCACCACCCTCGCCCTCACGTGCACACGAACGCGTGTACACATGCAGACGGCGAGTCTGCGTGTGCATGCGCGCTCGCTAGCACGCCCTCCGTGCAGCCTCCCCGTCCGCCCTCACTCGCACGCCCACCGCGCAACCACCCCGCCCTCGCCCTCGCGCTACCCCACCGCGCGCTCCACTGGCCCCGCACTCTTCCCGATCCATGCACTCACCCGCACCGCTCGCACCCTGTCCCCCCACTTTCATGCGCATATGAGCGCGTGTCCCTGTGCCCTCGCCCTTACTCGCCCCATGCAGGTGCACACTGTACTGTAGTCTGACGCTTTGTATTTTGTACAAAAAATCAATAAATGTATTTACAAAAATTTTTGACTAGCCTCTCGAGGCTAGCACTTTGAGAGTGCTTTCAAGATAGTTTGCGCTCCAAATGGTGCCCGTACGACCTCTAATGAGTGCAGGAATGTTGCAGTCAGACCGCGGTCGACCCGCTGTTCACCCGGAGATGATCCTCAGAAACCTCACGAAAATCATTCAAAGCCTCCTTGGAATGGTTAGATTAAATAGCTAACAATGCCCATATTCTTTTTGGAAAATAGCCTGAGACCATCTAGGATGGATGGACCTTGAGGTCAATTCCACCCTACAAAAAAACCCCCCCTTAAGGCCGTGGGAACATCTTGAAACTGGTGCCAAGGGTGACTGACCCCATCTCCCACCCATTGCTATTCTTTGGATTGCCTGGCAAAACTGCAAGGTTCCCACCCCAGCTTGCATGTGTGAGATGTCCAATCTCAAACAACAGGATTCTATCAAGATGATGGTCAAGGACCAACTCATGTCAAAGTTCACAACCTTCTCTGAGTCTCTCCCACCCGTCACTATTCTTCAGATCACCTGATGGGGCACCCTTGGCACCAGTTTCAGGATGTTCCCACGACCTTCAGGTGGGGTTTTTTTGTAGGGTGGAATGTTGAACATAGCACTATTAAACAGCTAGTCAGCTGCTATTCTATATCTAATCTAGTATGTAGGTACATGGGAGATCTTATCCTTATCTAGGATATACTTACATAATCTCCCCTCTCTATATGTATATAAGGCTGCCCTATGCACCTCTATAATAAAAGAGTTTTTCCCTCTTACCATCATCTCTGTAAGTAGTCGCTTTGCCTCCAGCATTGCTCCCTTCAGGTTGAGCAATGCACCTGCTCAACAGGTTGTGAGCCCCACAGCCTCACTCACAGCACCTTCATTGGCTGCAGCAGTGAGCAAGTGACTTGTCTGATGACGGACACCATGTCATGTGCTTAGTCAGCGCCACGACTGATGATCCGATCAGCGAGAGCAGCACTCTATCAACGAGCTGCTCAACATCCAATTCTTTGTTCTGATTTTTAATCAAACAATTTTTCTGACTCTCTGAAACGACTTTTGTCTTATATTTTTTATTTCTTGAAATCAGTATGATGATAAGTCCTTATGACTTATCTTATCTTATCTTATCTTATTGGAATCTGGTGGAATATTCTCAAAGTATTAGATAATCATTCCATGCCTGCCCTAAACAATCTTCTTAGTATATAAGTACTCATAGTTGTATTTGTATGTCTTTAGTTTTGAAATTCCTTTTCTCTCTTGCAATTATCATTCCTCTTAGGAGTGACTTGTGAGATATTAAGGCTTGTTTCACACTCTCTCACTCTCTAGATCATCATCAAACATGTCCAATGCCCTCTTTGCCACTGTGCCCATCTTTGACAGCACCAACTGGACGGACTGGGCTCCAACCATGAGTGCTTACATAATGGCCATGGGCGACCATGTCATTTTTGACACATGTCCTACTTTACTCACAGACAAATCTAACCAGGATGATGTCAACTCCTATGACCTCAAGAACGCAAAGGCCATGGGATCAGTCCTTCTCCATCTTCTACCCTCTATCCACACCAAAGTCAGCAAGCATGACACTTTCCTCAAGCTCTGGGATGTGCTCAAAACCAACTATGCAAAATCCAGCATAGCCACCACATACGCGGACTTCCGTGTGGTCCTTGACTTGAAGATTCCAGGTGACTCACACCCCGGAAAATCCCTCAACCGTCTTGCTATGCTTTTATTGTTACGGGTCTACATTTTTCACCCTTCACATGTCACTTTTTCTGATCTTATCTTATCTTATTGTGTCATGTGATCCCTTAGGATCTAATCATCTATCTTATCATGAACGCTCTACTTACATCTTTTCATGGACTTAGTCGTTTCGTGCAATTGCTGCTTAGTCAGCATGGACACTCAATCCTTTCACATGGATCTAAGATCCCCTTACACTGTCACAGAGTTCACCTTTTCACTTCATCTCTGTGCCGGCTATTATTACATCATGCTTCTCTTCCATTTGATGAGCATGCGCATCACGCATGGTATGCTTCTCTTCTCTTCCATTCTGCCACACAGCGTGTTGGCCTCATGCCATGCTTCTATGCTTCCATTCCATTCCCACACATGCGGACAAAGCATTGCATATCGTAGATACAGTGTCAATACTGGTAAACACTGTTGTAGTATATAAATCCCCAATACAACGCCAGAGAACTCCAGTCTAGTTCTTCTGGTCTTTTCCCCTCAAAGGGTCCCAGTTGTAGTACTCTCTTCCTCATCTTCTAGTCTTAGCCTTTCTAGTGCAACCTTTGAGCTTCAAGCTTTGAGGGTTGTTTCATTTATCATGTTTAGACGAGGCTGATTTCAAATTCTCCACCAAGGTCCAGGTAATGATCCTACTTGCAAAGCTCCCTCCTCAAATGGAGGTTGTAGCTCAAAATATTGCTATCTTGGACTCACTTGCAACGACCACCATTGACTCCATTCACAAAACAGTGGTCCTCTCTTGGGACCAGCACGGAGCGCATCACAGGAATAACCATGCCAAATTGGGCAACACTGGCAGCAGCTCCAATGCTCAGAAACTGAGTGCCATCAAGTGCAACCTGGGCGCGCCCTCCTTCAAGGCGCAACAATGCGGCTTGGGCAACTTGTCTGCACCCCAGAAAGGCAGCAACGAGCGCGCCGACTCCGACAAGGGCAAGGGTGCCACTAAAAAGCGCCCCCATGGCACTTGCAGGGAAAAGAATTGCAACTGGTCGTCAACGGCTGACCACAACCACAACCACCACAGCAGCCTTGCCTCCCTTGCCTGCACCTCATCCTTTGTTGACATCGGCACTGCCTCCTTGTACACACCGCCTGTCCTACACCCCAACCTCATCATGATGCCCACACATGACCTGTGCTCTTTTGCGCACTGTCTCAGCGCCACATTGTACAGCCCCCTGGCCTTCACACAAACCACACACGCACTCACCTTAGTGCAGTGCATGGGCCTCGAGGGCAGTGCCGAAATTGCGTGCACCCTTGAAGGCCCTGCCTCTCAGCTCCCCTCACTCGATGCAGCACACTTCAGCGCTGCACGTCTGTCCTCCTTCACACCCGTGCCCATGACTGAATATGTCGCAGCACACCCTTGGCACCAGTTTCAAGATGTTCCCACGGCCTTAAGGGGGGGTTTTTTTGTAGGGTGGAATTGACCTCAAGGTCCATCCATCCTAGATGGTTTCAGGCTATTTTCCAAAAAGAATATGGGCATTTTTATCTATTTAATCTAGCCATTCCGACGAGTCTTTGAATGATTGTTATGAGGTTTCTGAGCAGCATTTTCAGATGAACAGTGGGTCGACTGTGGTCTGATTGCAACATTCACACACTCATTAGTGGCTCGTGGCGCCATTTCGAGTGCAAAACTATCTTGAAAGTGCTGGAAAAGCACTTTGAAAGCACTCTCAAAGTGCTTTTTGTTTTCGTGGAGCCTCTCAAGAGGCTCGTCAAATATTTTGTAAATTTATTTATTTTGTAAAAAATACAAAGCGTCAGACTACAGTACAGTGTGTGCACGCGTGGGGCGAGTGAGGGTGCACAGGGACACATGCCCATATGCATGTGAAAGTGGGGGGACAGGGTGCAAGTGACCAAGGGTGAATGGGCACAAGCATGAGTGGTGCAGGTGAGTGCATGTGTCAGGGAGAGTGTGGGGCCATGGGTGTGTACGAGGGTAAGGGCAATGGTGGTCGTGTGCACACGCGCTCATGTACATGTGAAGGTGAGGGTGGTGGCCTGGGCGTGAGTGCACGCGGTGGGGGAGGAGGGCGAGGGCGGGATGGCTGTGCAGAAGGTGTGTGAGCGAGCGTGTATGCACACGCAGACTCGCTGTCTGCGTGTGTACACATGCTCATGAGCATGTGAGGGTGAGGGTGGTTGTTGTTACGTTTTTCCCTCTTTATCGATCTATTTACCTTGTTACGTCTCGACTCGTCACTCGTACGTGGCACGGTAGGTCGGCTTCCATCACTTCTGCTTCACTAATCCTCGCCGACCCCTCCGATGTTATCATCACCTACTTGTTCCCTTAGTTCCCTTACATGGACTTATCCTCCTCCGCAGTCGCCTCTCTCATGACAACGAGTATTTCATCTGCTTCCATCCATTTCCATTACTTTAGTCAGCCTGGTCCGTGCACATATTTCCTTTTATTTAAGCCTATACCGCATCACTTGTATTCCCTATTCTTGATCTACGCTTAACAAGCATACCTCCTTGAATCCCCTGGAAGTTCAGCTTCCACTCCTAAGCTCTAGTCCTCGTCTCTAAGCGTGACCCTTTGTCGACGCTTCTCTCTTCGTCCAAGACCTAGCAACCCTAGGCAACCTTGTATAAAGACCCAGCGCCCCTGGGCATCCCTGTCAGTCTCTGTGAGACTTCCCAGCCCTAGTAACT
>JBBPSC010000785.1:0-14093 GCA_038093395.1 Baorangia bicolor
CCAAGTCCTGCACATCTTCAAGGAACCCCTCACGAAGACGCGATCGTGCAGGCAACGCCATGACTGCGTAGTGCCGGAGGTGAGTCAATGACAGCACAAGAAGTCCCGTTGTCAGCGGTGGGATCGAGTTCGAGGATGATTCCGCATCGCGCGGTTGGTCTGCATGTCTGTGCGGTGTCTTTGGTTGGAAAAGTAAAAGGCGTTCAATCCTCCTGTCCCTAAAGTTAGCTTACGTCCCAGTCACAGAAGACATTACAGACCTCATTGCGAGCCAAACGCTCATTTGACGGTGTTTACCGCCGTGCTTGTTACGTCCGCCGAACATGAGTTGCTTGAGGAACCCTCCGACTACATACACGACTGCAAGAGCTGGTGCGACTCCGACGAATGCAAACGTAAGTTCCTGGGACTTGAGCAATTTGTCGATGCCCGTTAAAGCTTGGTCAATGTCAACCTAACGCCAGTCAGTTCAAGGAGTCCAATGTGACAACTTCTGCACGAACCTTTGCTTTTTGCACTTGCACGAACAATGACCTTAGTAAAGTGCCAGCTACAGCAGACTTGAAGGGTTGTTTGATGTCGTCTTCATAGATCTCAAGGATGGGAGTGAGGTCTCCCATTCGTACCTGATCTGACAGTGCGGCCAGTTGAGCTTGGGTATAACCTAATTTGTCTTGAGCTAGTGCCAGTGCCATTCGCTCGAGAGACTGTCGAAGAACACAGTGAGCAATGGACCAGGGCAGGAGCGTATAACATACATTTAGGTCAGCGGATACTGCTTCGCGTCGAACAATGACACCTTCCTCTCCGCCTGCTCGGATAGTCCTAAAGACCTCACGAAGAGGCTCCAAGAGCCAATCTGTGACGAAATTATGCATGGTCTCGAATGTATCCATTGCCAGATCGGTCAGCGTGGCCCGGGAAACATACAGAGTCTTGACACAATAGAGAGTCAGAGGCGGAAGGAGCAACAAACGCGGCCACAACAGCGTTAATCGAGATGGTCGACGAAGATCCCGGTCATCGAGATAAGACCCGTGCTCCTTCTTGCGGGTGACGAGGATTGCCTTGGACAGCTCCATGAAATTGGATAGTACACTCTGCTTTGATAGCTCGACCGACGTCGCAGTACCCAGTGCGGTCACGAACTCGACGAGAATATCAGGATTAGGTGCACCTTCGATCGACAAGCCCTCGTGCTTAATGGCCAAAGCTCGCATGAGTGTAGGTCTCAATCCAATAAGTTTTCCGAGCACTTCTGCTCTGTCATTTCGAATCTTCTCGTTGTCCTGCCGCTTCAAACGACACTCATCGCGCGAGAGACGAAGCGGAAAATATAGAGCGAACGCGAATCCGTTCGCGACCTGTCGTACGGTGTTACGTAGAATGGAGAGAATTGTAGAGGCAGAACTTTGCGTGTCGACATAGAAAACCGGACGAAACCGCGTCAACGTGCCAGAAGGGCTACTCTTCAAGTGCGGGAAGAGGATAGACACGAATGGGTTGGGTTGCAGTTGGTTTTGGGACGAAAAGAGGTCACGGAGAGAGGAGGGGCGGAACGTCGACAAACGAAGTGAACCGTTGCTGGATCGCAAGACTCGCAGCAAGCTCAAGATACGTTTCGGGAGAGCTGGTGGGTTGTCAACGATCTACCATGGGTCGGGAAACGCAGGCTTACTCTGGAGGAGGTACAGGGCGGCAAGCTGGTTCGACTGTTCGACTTCAGCCCACCACTCTGCGTCATCTTGAGCGGCACTTGCTTCGTCCAAGTACAGGTCAAGCGCATTCGCGTACAGACCGAAAGCAATTTTCGCTAATACCACTTTGGACGGGTGATGCTGCTCGCTTACATGCAGGCCTGCATCGTTTTGCAGGAGTGTCAACACATGCTGGATGGTGTCTGCAGTGAAGGGGGGCTTGAGAATTGCGTCGATACGTCTGTAGAGTTGCTCTGTACGTGGATCGAGTCCGGTGAGCGGAAGCTGGGAGTTGGCGAGGGAAAGGAGCGGCTCGGTGTAATGAGCAGAGTAAACCCGCGACATGAACGAAAAGTAGTAGCGATACAAGTTAAAGTAGTCATTCATCCCTCCATATCACTTGGCCTGCAGCCCATCTGTCTCCCCACATAACCCGCTTGTGATACGTCTTTCTCAGTTCCCTGAATTCCTTGACAAAGTCGTCCACGTCCGAGGCGTCGTTGGACCCAGCAGACGAAGAAGATTGGACGAACGACGATGCGAGTGCTTCAGACGCGTTGTCCTGGTCCGTCGTCGCATGCCGGAGGCGCAGGAGGAGGAATTGGGGACTGACACGCTGCATTCACATCAGACCAACGTCGACGGGTCGAGCTGTGGACCCACTTGGTAGACCTCTTTTTGCTCGCGCTCAACCTCTTTCCATCGTGCCTCGAGCGACTTTGCTTGGTCGAATGCATCCTTGGTCTCAGACCGTAGCTGGTATAGTCGATCTTGCAGCGACAGATTCGTTTCTGCAGAGCGTGTTCTCAGTCATACTACGGCGGTGGATTCACGGGGACGGACGGGCGATCGCCTCATTGGCCATTCCTAGCTCGGTCTGTGATTGATAGAGCGACTTGACGCTCGAGAGGGAATGAAAGACGGCTTGAAAGTATGCTGGGTCATTCAAGAGGTCCTCGAGATCAGTTCGACTAGCACAACGAGGGGGTCAGCGAGTATCTACAACGTCCAAGACGAGGTCAGCGTGCCTCAGATGAGACAGTTCGGGAAATTCTGCCATGAGCTGGGTCGCCATCGTCGTTGTGGATTGAGTCCCTCTTTCCTTTCTCATGGCTTCCATCGTCCTGCCCGGTGAGCGCATCCCAGCACAACACGTCAACCTCAAGCTGGGACCAGGTTTGCTACAGCTCTCGGCTCATCGCGTTCCTCCAAACGGTCAGCCCATCATATCGATGCGCGCAGGGCAACTTCACCATTCTGCAAACAACAGTCGATGGTGGGTGGAGGGCAATGCACGGCGGGTCAGTTTTTCTTCACCCCATCTCGACTGTGCATACGATCTTCATCTCCATCCAGTATGTCCCCGCGTCCCAAGAGAGCGTGATTGGTGTCGTCCTCGGTCGCAGCGGTGAGGGATGGCGAGTCGACATTGGCTCTGCACATCCTGCGCTGCTCGACGGGCTTGCATTCGAAGGTGCTACCAAGAGGAGTAAACCCAACCTCAAAGTACGCAATTCAACCCGTCTCTCACTTATTCGATCAACCTTTGGTGTAGGTTGGTACTCTGGTTTACGCTCGCGTGTCCCTCGCACACAAAGACATGGAACCCGAACTGGAATGTTTCGATGCTCAAACGCGCAAAGCCGAAGGTTTCGGCGAGCTCAGTGGTGGATTTGTTGTCCAATGTAGTTTACGGATGGCTCGACTGTCAGTGTTCCACCTGATCTAATGTGCTGCCTCAAACATGACGACGTCTACAGTTTGTTGGACCCAAAACACTTCTTGCTCCCCTTTCTAGGTTCACGCTTCCCACTCGACGCGGCCGTTGGCATGAATGGCAGGATCTGGATCAGCGCGAAGGAAGTAAAGCAAACGATCGCTGTCATTCGATGTATCGAGGCTGTCGATCCTGATGGTGGCGGTATGGATGAAGGGGGTGTCAAAAAGTTTTTCAGTAGGCTCGAAATATAATCTTTCGGTGAAGCAAGGCACTGGTGATTGCGCATGCCAAATCACAACCGGTCGTGGTTTCTTGGTAGGCATGTTTGGTGGTATGCCGGTGAATGCTGCAGATGAGAACTAGTACATTGATTGACAATGACACACTTGAGTACAATAATAGTGTATGCGGAGTGGGATGAACACCACCTATTCGTCGTCTGCTACACGGGCTCTCTTGAGGGCTCTCCTGCCTGTACCAATACTTTGAGAGTCCTCGTCACTCACGGTTCCTGCACTTCTGCGCATGGCTCGTTTTCGCCTCTGATATTCTCGGTCGCGATTCTTCTTTTGCTGAGCAGCGGTAAGCTCCTGTGTTCTCGGGGCTGGGGGAACGACAACAGTCGTGACGCCAGGGGTAGTCGGATGTTTGAAGTCGTCTGGTGCAGGAGTAGACTCCTCGCCATCGCCCACTAGATCTAGTGACTGTGGTTTCGAGAGAGGGTTAGTGGGGGCGAGCAAAGTTGAGTGGACATGCCTTTGACCAAGTTCCGCTGCTACTCGAGAACCAGCGGTCTCCGTCACCTATTTCGTGTTTCCGTCGCGCAGCTGCGCCTTGGGTTGGTTTGAGGTAGCCGTCAAAGCCGTGTATGATGTTCCCGGTCGACGCAGTGTCTGTGAGATAGCCCGTCTCGAGGTTGTAGATGGACAGTTCGATTTGAGCCTGGTCGAGTTAGTGTTTGTTGGATGTGAATGAAAAGAAAGACGTACAAGTTGACGATCAGCAGCCCTTTTCTTCATGAGCATCTTTGCCAGCTCGTCCTTGACCTTGTCGTAGCGCCCTTTCTCTTCGGCGCTGGCGGGTGGGTCTTTGTTCGCCATGCCTCGCTACGCTGCTCGCCGTCCTGTGCGACGCCCGCGAGGTGTACCGCCACACGACCCCCCGACTTCCTCTTTCGGTCGCGGAGGCGTACGCGTCCATTCCTCACATCTTCCTCATCGTCCTCCACGTCCAGCATGTCTTCAACACCTCCACCACCGCCAGAAATATCTCCTCAGGACAAGCAGCCAGAATCACAGCCCGCTACCACCGAACCCCAGCCAGCACAGGATGCCGCGGCCATGGACACAACTCCAGATCATCCTCCAGAAGAGACCTGGGACGATATTCCCGCAGATATTCTGTCACTAAGCACCGACGAGATCTTGACCAGAATACGCCTCATCGAAAATGACATCAAGGTCTGTGTTTTCCCCACAACCAAGCGTCCCAACCAAGTTGAATGCATTGATGCACTCCAGGTCATGAAATCGGAAACACTACGGCTGCAACACGAGCAGAGCGTCATGAAAGAAAAGATTCGTGATAATGGCGAGAAGATCAAACAAAACAAGGTTCTTCCCTACCTCGTCGGAAATGTCGTCGAGGTAAATCTGCCCTGTTCCATCCTCACGTCATCCCTTTCATTCCTATTCGCCCTAGATCCTGGATGTCGACCCCGAGTCTGAGGAGGACGGTGCAAACCAAGACCTCGACTCGATGCGCAAAGGCAAATGCGCTGTAGTAAAGACATCAACTCGACAAACCGTATTCCTCCCACTCATAGGTCTCGTTCCACCCGAACAACTCAGGCCTTCTGATCTTGTCGGTGTCAACAAGGATTCTTATCTCATACTGGACAAACTTCCGACAGAATTCGACTCTCGGGTAAAGGCAATGGAAGTCGATGAGCGCCCCACTGAAACATACACCGATATTGGTGGTTTGGAGAAGCAGATCGAAGAATTGGTGGAAGCGATCGTGTTGCCAATGGAGCAAGCAGATAAATTCAAGACCATTGGTATTAAACCACCAAAGGGCTGTCTAATGTACGGCCCACCTGGTACGTTCATTCTCTCCAACGTTTTCATTGATATACGAACATTATTTAGGTACTGGAAAGACCCTTCTTGCCCGTGCTTGTGCCGCTCAGACGAAAGCATGTTATCTCAAGCTCGCTGGCCCTTCGCTCGTGCAGATGTTCATTGGTGATGGCGCAAAGTTAGTCCGTGATGCTTTCGAACTTGCAAAAGAAAAGGCACCAGCTATCATCTTCATTGATGAACTTGACGCTATCGGTACCAAGCGGTTCGACTCTGAGAAGAGTGGAGACCGTGAGGTACAGCGGACGATGTTAGAGCTCCTCAACCAACTAGATGGTTTCTCGAGTGACGAACGTATAAAGGCAAGTATCACCCCTCGGCAATTACCTGATGCTGAACTCGCGGAATATTCAGGTTATTGCTGCTACGAATCGTATCGATATTCTCGATCCTGCCCTCCTCCGTTCCGGACGATTAGACCGCAAGATCGAGTTCCCCCTTCCAAACGAGACAGCCCGAGCTCGTATTCTCGAAATCCACTCTCGCAAGATGACTGTCAGCCCTGATGTCAACTTTGAAGAACTCGCTCGTAGTACGGATGAGTTCAATGGTGCACAACTCAAGGCGACGTGTGTGGAGGCTGGTATGATCGCTCTACGGGAAGGTGCAACGAAGTTGACCCATGAGCACTTCCTGAGTGGCATTGCAGAGGGTAAGTTTTCGAGACTTCGTTTCGCTACCGTGACTGATGCACTTTCGTGAACAGTGCAAAGTAAGAAGAAGAATGATTTGATGTACTTTGCCTAGTTGTCGTTTTTTGCCTGTCTGCAATCATACGTTTTAAATGGATGACTCGATAACGCGAATCCGATGATCCCCCAACTGCCGTCGCGCTTGTTGCCCATGTCATCCTGGCATGTAGTGGTTGCAAGTCAGTCTAGACTGGGGCCTCCACGTGCCACCTCCGTAGGTGAGCTTGGATCTGGATAGATGTCTTGAGTACTCATCGGGTGATTACTATTACTACTTCTGATCACCACAATCTCAACGCGCCCCGCTCACGTGCTTCACCGTACCCACATCGAGCACGTCTCATAGAACCTCTTCATAATTCCATATGTGATATCCATCCGTCACTCGAGGTCAACCGTGCCCTTGTGCCCACTCCGGGTCATGAAATCAAAAGGACGACAAATGACGGGACTTGCTACCCACGAAATTATCGCGTCGACTGGCACCACGCGCTTCCAGACTGGTTTGGACGTACCCCCGAATCTCCACCTGGCATTCACGGTCGCCGTTTCACAGCAACCGGAAAGACGTGATGACCACCCTACAACGCCGGCCGGCGTAGATTCTCCCGTTGACGCGGACCTTGTTGGTGGTTACCCTAACGCCCCCATGCCCGTTGGCCAGTTCCCGCGGTCGTCACCAAGGCAAGGGTTACACCAATCCGCGGCCTTTATATGAACCCGAACGTTCGTAATCGAGGTGGTCGATTGTTGGCTGACATCGAGTGAGATCCTTGGTTTTTGCCCTTTACACAAGTCGGAATTCGATCGAGGGACTGCTTTGCTATGATCTTGCCACAAGTTTTCGACCGTG
Organism: Baorangia bicolor; assembly: GCA_038093395.1. Taxonomy (NCBI): domain Eukaryota; kingdom Fungi; phylum Basidiomycota; class Agaricomycetes; order Boletales; family Boletaceae; genus Baorangia; species Baorangia bicolor. Next base: position 7,104 of record JBBPSC010000785.1, read on the forward strand.
GAAAGATAGAACGCATGGATTGGATACACATACAAATCCAAATATGTAAATGAAGGTAGACTCTTGATATGATGCTATAAAATTCCGAAAGAAGGATGCGCGGCATCTATTGACGAGCTGAATTAATGTATGTCTCCACGATAGAGCGGGGCTTGCGTGCATGTAGGTAGGGTCCGTATACTATGTGTGAAGGGAATGAAAACGACCCGATCAAGGTTTACTTCTTGCTCAACGCCTGTAATTGAACGTATTCATAATAACCTCCACGTAAAGATAGGAGCTCGTCGTGAGTACCAGCTTCGCTAACACGACCTTCTTTTATGAAGTAACTAGAAATGTCATTGTCAGGTGGTAGGACGAGGCCGAAAAAAACTACGACGCACATGCAATTAGCATTCTGGATGGTGGATAGACGGTGAGCGATAGCAATTGTGGTGCGACCCTTGGCAGCTTGGTCGAGGGCTTCTTGAACGACCTTCTCCGAATTTGAATCCAATGCAGACGTGGCTTCATCCAATAGGAGGACCTTTGGATTACGCAAAAGTGCACGAGCAATGGCGATTCGTTCTGGTGACCGTTAGTCATAGTCAAGGCGTACTTGCAAATCGGCTACTCACGCTTCTGACCTCCAGAAAGCTGGGAACCCTTGCCACCAACTTGGGTATCAAAGCCACTGTAACGATATTAATAAATCTATCTGGTTGATGTATGTGAACTTACTCAGGCAATGACTGGATGAAATCCAAAATGTTTGCATCACGGCAGGCCGCTTCAATTTCTTTCTGTGTCACCTCAGATTCGGGTTTGGTTGCGCCAAGTAAGATGTTGAAACGGACAGTGCCGGCGTACAAAGTCTAAGAGGACATCTTAAGTCATCGTGGAAAACATATGGATACATGGTACTGACCGGCTCCTGGGAAACAAGTGCGATCTGTTTCCGGTACTCCTGAATGTTGAGCTCATTGATAGGTTTGCCATCGAGGAGAACTTGACCAGCTAGAGGGTCATAGAAACGTTCGATCAATTGAATACTGCAGGAACAATCAGAGAATTTTTGAGTAGTGATTTCAACGGGACGTACACCGTGCTTTTACCGCAGCCACTGGCCCCGACGAGAGCAACGTATGTACCGGGTTCGACTTTGAGCGACAGATCACGCAGCACGCGAACGCCAGGTCGTGTCGGGTATCGGAAATGCACATTCTCAAACCGAATCTGGCCCTGAACGTTCTCTCCCTCGAATGTTTTGCCAGCAGTGGACTCGGCGTCAATTTCAGGAGTGGAGTCGATTAGCTTGATGATTGCGGCTCCGGCGCTGCGAGCTGAAGAGATATCAGGCACAAAGGAGAAAACATTGCCTGCTTGTATCGCTCCAAACGTTGTGCTCTACGGGGGGACGTTTAGCGTTTGAAACCAGCAAAGTGCAGGCAACGCACCATAAGAGATACGAAGAACGCCATCGTGCTGATTTCCAAGCGAGAGACGAGCAGTGAGCCATACCAAAAGATGAGAGCAATGACGTAGAAGGATATTGACTGCGAGAATGCATATAACAGATTGCTCCACACTGCACTCTTGTTTGATTGTCTGAGGGGCACTTCCAGACTTTCGCTGTATAGTCTCAGACAATCTCCCTCCCTAGTGAGGGAGGCAACCGTGCGAATGGAAGCTGCAGCTTCGCAAGCTAGCTGAGCTGAGTTCTCGTGGGCACCTTTGTTTCCCTGGTCTTTCAGGACGACAACACGCTTTGTAGTCGCTCAGCAGATGAAGAAAGAACCTAGCAAGACCAAACTCACCAAGCGAATATAACCGGTCGAGATAAGGAAAGGGATACAGGCTAAATTGATATTACCGGTCATCAGCAACATCACGGCAGACTGAATGAGATCACAAACCCATGCCGACCAAAGCGGGCTTGTACGCATAAACTATGCCAATTATTGAGCCGCCAATAAGAGTGGTGATGGCCTGCACAATACTGAATGCCCGTTAAAGCGGTCTAGTCAATGCAAGAACTACACTCACGTTCCGAGGGTGATTCCAGCCAAACCATTGATCTTTTGTGGATTGTCACTCAGATTGGCGGTGAGAGAACCAGTCTACAAGGACACAGTCAGGGTTGACTGACCGAGTAACCCAGAATCACGACTCACGCTATTCTTATCCTTGTCAAAATACTCGACTGTTGAGAGTGGCATGTAAAAAATAACACAACGCGCAAGAGAGAGAGACTTACTATCTTGCCTAAGGATGGCTTTGAAGGTGAGAGAGCGCAATTTAGATGTTAGAATGGCAGCCGAGGATGCGAAGAAATAATTCTGGAAACCGATGGCAAGCGCCGAGAGGATAGCAATAATGAAGAACCTTGACCAAACTCAGACATTTCAACATAGCAGAGTGACTTCTCTTACCATAGCGCGTTCCTATTCCCATCGTATTGCCGAACGGAAGGATCGAGTTGAGAAAAGCCAGAAATGGCTTGACCTGATGGAATATGAGTGTGCGTTCGTGAGATGCGATCAGAGAAAGGAAACTTGCCGTAAACAATACCGAACACTGGGTAGACCATTCCCGTGACTGTGCAAAAACTCAGTTTCTCGGAGAACGGGTGTCTAAAGGAAGCAAGCTCACCGATGGCGAACATTGAGCCGACCACATACCTCCATAATCCCTCACGGTTAAGTAGTCCGATCCGCATGAAGAGGTAAAGCATGTTGTACTCGTCCTCGTCGACCTCTTTTTGTTTTCTTTCATCAATCCTCTTCCGAACGAGATCAGAGGTAATGGACTGAATGGTGTCCTTGCGACCAAGTTGAATTTCCTCTTCGGCAACCTTCTCCATGTCTGCTTCGGCACTCACGGCCGCGGTGCTATTGCCATCCTCCATCTCCTGCGTCTCTCGGAGTTTCTGAGCATGGACGAGGCGTGAATAAGCACTGTTTTCGTCGGCCAAAAGCTCCATATGTGTGCCCTTCTCCAAAACTAGACCCTCTCCCATGACATAAATGCAATTCGCGTCCTTGATCGTAGATAGTCGGTGAGCGATCGTGATCGTCGTGCGACCCGCAGCAGCCTTGTCCAATGCATCCTGTACGATTCCCTCGGACTGTGTGTCGAGAGCAGATGTTGCCTCATCAAGAAGTAAAATTCGAGGATCAGAGACGATGGCACGAGCGATTGCTACGCGCTGCTTCTGACCACCGGACAAAAGGAAACCACGTTCGCCAACCATGGTATCGTACCCGTTGGGTAGCTTGGAGATGAAACCATCTGCGTTGGCTTTGACACACGCCTCCTTGACGAGTTTGAATTTTTCTTCCTCTGAAAGATGTTCGTAAGGGGTGTTGATCAAACCGTGTGCAACGTTGCCTCTGATGGTCGTCGCGAAAAGCGTAGGTTCCTGGGAGACAAGACCAATCTGCGAGCGCAACCATTTGATGTTCAAGTCACGGATATCCACACCGTCAAGTTTGATAGAGCCGTTCAGAGGATCATAGAAACGTTCCATAAGGGAGATGATGGTTGATTTTCCGGAACCAGAAGCGCCAACCAAAGCTGCGGTCTCGCCCGCAGTGAAGGTGATATTGATGCCTTTGACGATAGGCAGGTCCCGGCGAGAAGGATAGTTGAACCTGAGATCCTCCAGGGTGATCTGACCTACAACCTTGTCCGGTTTGAGTCCGCCAGGGTCCGAAGAATCAATATCGGGAATGCGCTCGATGGTAGCGAACAGCTTTGCGGCCGCGCCTCGACCATGTGTGACGGCTGTGCAACAGATTGAGCGACGAGATGAAGTGACAGGTACGATGCTAACCTTGCATTTCGGGTGCCAACAGCGCAAGGGAGAAAGAACCAATCAAGATGGCTAGGAACACGTTTACGACCTCACCGGCGTTTGCTGTTGGGAGATATCAGCCAATCACGTTGACGATCGTAAGGGTTGCAGCTCACCGTAACCTTCGTTGATCAATGTCGTGCCAAACTGGAAAGCTAGAAGGGTGAAGGGTGTTAGTCATAAAGTACGCCAACGACGGGACCCCATACCCAGAGCATATGCGGCGTATATGACAAAGAAAAACACGCCCATACTAGCGCCGTGAAATATGGTTGATTTGGCATCGACGACGAGGGCTGCTTGGACGTGTCCGTCGTAAAGACTGCTCAAGATTCTCTGGGTGCCGAACGCATGGGCGGTACGTACGGTGGAGATGACTTCCTCCGCGAGCGTACCACCCTCGGCAACATACTTGAGCGAAAGTCTAGGGGGTGGATGAGGAGGTGGAAGAAGAGAAGAGGAATGGATACGGACTGCATGTACTTTGAGACGAATTTGTTCATGATAGCGCCGGTAATGGCGATGCAAGGAAGGATAGAAGACATTGCAAGGGCGAGTCTCCAGGAACGAGCAAAGGCGAGGATAAACCCGGTAAGGAAAGCTGAGATAAAGCTGACGACGAGAGCGACCTTCTCGGACATGCCTTGCTGTACCAGATCTGTGGAAGGACGGGGTGAGTGAGGAAGGGCGAAGGGGAGGAGAGGGACATACGAGTGTCTGTCTGAATGCGAGTTGCGACTTCACCTGCGCCGACTGTGTCGAAGTAGGCGATGTCTTGACGTAGTACGGCCTGGAGGTATCTCTCACGAATGCGTTTAGCGTTTACTTCGCCAGTGTAGACCCAAACGACCATGTAGACGTATGTGCAGAAAAACATGCCGACACCTGGAAGAGCGTGAGTAGGTAGATGGATGGATGGGGTGGGGACGTACCGATGTAAACGAGGTATGAGGCATCTGAAGCAGCGACAGTACGGAACTGTGCTGCGGCTGTCTCGAATGCCTGGACGGCGGTGGCATTGTTGATGTCCTGGAGATATGTGATTTCTGCAGAAGCAAAGGAGACGAAATCCTGGGTGAGATTTCCGAAGAGAAGACTCATGAGAGGCTAATCAGAAGACGTGAGAGGGTGGAAGGGTGGATCGGAGGAAGGGAGTACCTGAGCAGCCCCGGCGGCGGCAGCAGCAACAAGACCAATGGCATCGATGAAAAGCTCGAAGCGAGTCGAATAGCTGGAATGAGTGAGCAACTGTGAGGGGGAAGTGAGGGGGGACGTTACCGGAAGAGCTGTGTGAACGCTATGGGAGGGACGATGTCGACGGCAGGTTTTGGGTCAACGTCGGACTCGTCCGCTGACTTGTGGGAAGTGCCTGCCATGGTCAGGGAAGCACGCTCACCGGAGAGGGGGGAGATGGCAGTATCTGTTGAGGGGTGATGCCCATCACTTTTATATACACGGTTGGCCTTGAGGAGTACATTGCCCGGGTGGTGAATTCCGGTTCGTCATACAGATTAGTCACCGATTTAGACTCGAGTGTCAGAGTGACTCTCATCCGCACCCGTAGGAAGGATGACTAATCCCGTCGGTTTGCACCGGGTCTCCCGAGCACATACGCGTTCGCAGTCCTGAGTTGCGGCGCAGCTGAGCTGGCGATGCTGGCAGCTGTTTCCAAGGCTGCCCCGTGAGAGCTCGCTTTCCCAGCTCGGATTCGTCTCTCATCCCGGTTGCCACGTGATGTCCGTTCCTGAAAAGTAAAAAAGTTAATTTCACCTCGTTTACCTTTTCACTACATCCACTTCATGCTCAAAGGACTCGGAAAACTCACAAAGAAAGGCTCTACGGCCACCCTCTCCGCTGGCACTGACGAGCCACCTCGCTCGACGACCCCAACCCCAGCAAACCCAGATGGAAAACCCACCTCTCGCACAGGTCTCCTGACTATTCGTGTCCTTTGGGCTGAAGGCCTTACCCTCCCCTCCGCCATTCCTCTCCCTCCCGCCGTAAAAACTGCCTTGTCTACACAACAAGCAAAGGTTGCCGCTTCCGTCTCTCCCTCCAGCGTCATGCAGAAACGCCTTGCAAAACGTCACAGTGCCAAAGATAGCATACAACGCACCCAATGCTGGTGGCTTCCCTATCTCGTCATGGAGTTCGATGTTAACCAGGTCTTGATCACTCCTTTGGGCGGTGACCTCGAGAAACCACTCTACATGTACCAAGCTCAGTTGTAAGTACTCTACCCCACTTTGTACTTTCATTCACGACCCCACTAGTGACGTGTCCCGCAATTCCGAAATATCTATACAGTCTTACCTTCGTGCCGAGAAACCAAAGGTTGGCAATGACGGCTTGGCCGACGATATGGGTAACGACCTCTTCATGGGAGGCATCAAGTTCACTCCCGACTTTGATAATGTCGGCACTGTTGGACAGGATCAGTGGCATGATCTCACAGGCGGAAATGGAAAGATTCAGATTGGCGTTGCATATCAGCCAAGCTCCGTGAGCGTTCCTCAACATAGATTTCCATCACAGAATCTTCAACCACCCTACAGGGCCAATCCTTGACGATCGATGATTTCGAGCTTATCACCGTCATCGGAAAGGGAAGTTTTGGAAAGGTAGATCCTTGTTTCAGATCATCCGCTCGCTCCACACTCAACCTGTCTGTCTCCAGGTCATGCAAGTCAGGAAGCGTGACACAATGCGGATATATGCTTTAAAAACTATCAGAAAAGCACACATCGTTGACAGGAAAGAGATAACACACACACTAGCCGAACGCCTCGTACTTGCCCGGGTCAACAATCCTTTCATTGTTCCTCTCAAGTTTAGCTTCCAGTCGGAACAGAAGCTGTATTTAGTTCTCGCGTGAGTACACTCTAACCCTTTCACACCGATATCACAACTCATGCCTCAATTCAGCTTTGTCAACGGTGGAGAGTTGTTCCATCACTTGCAGCGTGAACAGCGTTTCAACGAAGAACGATCCCGTTTCTACAGCGCCGAACTACTTCTTGCCCTGGAACATCTCCACGAACTTGATGTCGTATACCGGTGCGTCAACCACACTCACCGTTCGATATGATGCTAAGAGTTCCTACAGTGATTTGAAACCCGAGAACATTCTTTTGGACTACACCGGTCATATTGCT
>JBBPSC010000786.1:0-14078 GCA_038093395.1 Baorangia bicolor
AATGCGGTGAAATTACCTTTGTAGGTCCGGGTAGGAAAGTACTTCCAACTTTCAATCGGTCGTGTCAATTTATTGAACCGCAGATATAGAGTATTGAACGTACGGAGCGAAGGGAGTCTGTCAAAAATTGGGATTAATATTCAACGCACGATCAACACTCGTAGACTTACACAACATAGCAAAATCCACAATAACGAACCTGTAAAACAGGTCAGCCTAGTTCCATGTCACGGTTGTGAAGCCCTCGAATACATACGAGAACGAATAAGGTAGACACCAAAGTCCAAGGCTTTCTCTGTCGTCTCATAACTTCATAAGTAACACGCCACCTACTTCAACAGAACGGCATCCGCTGACCCAAATGTATTCTACCTATACAAATCGCTGGTCAGTACAATGTTGAAGTGAGTGAAAGTGCGGTGAATACCTCGTTTGAGAATGTGAGGACTGACGGTGCAAATATTAGTCCCATGTAAAGGGATACACACAGAAATCACAAAAATGTTGTACAATACTTACCATAATCATACCCAACAACAGTCAGTACACTAACTGTGGTTCTCGATGAGCTTGCACAACCGCCTGAGTGGATGAACATACGGGTCACATAGTCATTCTGCTGGATACTTGTTATGACGGCTTGTAAGGAAGAACTCATAGTCTTGATGTATGCGTACCGGAGGGCGAGGAATATCGATTGGAAGTGGGCAGCCCAGGAAACGAGTAGGGTTTGAAAGGGCAGGCTAAGGGATTTAAGAGGGCAGGACTTATCTTACGGTACAGTTACATAAATACATAGCCAACGCTACCCATGGGCTTATCTCGCTGGGATTTAACGGCACTGAGAATTAGCAGAGAGGAACTTTGACGCCCAGGGAGCAGTATCAGTACTCTGGCAATCGAGAATCGAGATCTGCGTGCGTACCGCAGATTGTATCAGCCCAGTTACCAAACTATTTTGATGCGGATCTGCGGTTCATCGGATACGATCAGCTTCATGCCTGGTCAGTCCAACTTCAGAAGAAAAAATTTCAATTGAGTGGGATCCCCGAGTCAGATTCCGTTACATTTGTTCAATGTTGATACGAAACTTGCTATTCCCGGTTAATGGACTTTGATCGATACTCTGTGAGAAAGCCACACTGGGGCTGTCATTAGACACCCCGATCTGTAGAACATTCTCCATCAACAGCTTCTGATGGAATGTGGCCACATACAACGAAACTCGCAGCAATGCAAAGTGTCCGAGTCCGTAACGAATGAGTCTGACCCCTACTGATGTGCTCACCTCTGCATGGTTCGAGTCTATGACGCATACACTGTTGCACGCCATGGCGACCTTGTTGGATGTGGGCACAATCTATCGTTCTTGTATCGCTGACAAAGTTCGACTTTGTTGCTCAAATAAGCTGTGAGGAGTCAGTGAGGATAGGTGGGTCGCACCAAACGATAGCAAACTGCATGTTCTTCCAAGTTCCGGAGCCTACATCCTGCATGAACCCCCCATGATTGTTTGAATGTTCACAGGTTGCTGCCAGTGAATACATGGTTGCCGCGGCCAAGTCCCGGCGATGCCATCGTCAACGAGCAAAGAGTATGCACGTGCTTTCGGATCCTTTTTTTTTCTGCCGATCCATTTTCATTGTATGTTGTTCCTGCCCCGAGCTTCCTTCCATTCCGTTGAGACCAACAAGACCACGATAATTCTATCCATGAAACCGTATCAACATGCAAGTGACATTCTATCGTAAAACGACAACAACAATTTCGAATGTTTGTCGTGCACTCTATTGTTGGCATTCCCTGCAGAGATGATACCCGGACTCGGACGAAAGTGGGGCCACTGTTGAGCCACTATCAAGCCACTATGTCGAGTCATCCAAAGTTCTGCGTCACACTCACCATGCACGGGAGACCCATGGTACTTTCCGCCATTCACACCCGATGATCCGCTGCTCCCCCTCACGGTTCACCGGACAACCTACCTGAGGTAAGTCCCTTCCCTTTGTTCGTTGCTCGCTCAATGTTAATCTCATATCGTGAGCACCATATCGTTCGTGTCGACACGTCCTCTGACCACTGAACGACGGTGTTTTCGGGGACCCCCGTGAAATCGCTATCGCGGATCCATGGGACATCCTGAATGAGGTTGAGGGTCATAGGGCGATAGAACGGGCAGGTCTTTGTCAGTGGCTTGGCGATGTTGATTATCGGAGCATCCTAGACGTACATTTTGCCATGACCCTGCGCCAAATCATAACTTGGTGATGGCCAGCGCCATGCGTTGAAATACGTTGTCATCCAAGACACGGCAACCACTTAATATTACCTGAACTGGTTGCACGTGCGATAGCGTCATACACAATATTGAGGGAAAGAGTGCTAGAATGCCACGGCGTGGATTCGATGTGATCTAATGGATGAGTATCAATGGCTAGCTCACGATACCTGTTGGTACTGCAATACTAGCTGCGATCAATTCTCAAAGCACGGGTAATGGTATCATGGAGGATAATCCTAAAAGAACTGTTTGTGGCAAGCAGGGATGACTCTGTAGAATCTTAGTGTTGTGCCACGGCCCGGCCCAAAAGCCCCGGCTATGCAATCTGTCGAACGAAAATTTCAAATCGAGCGCGGTTGTCTGGCTTTCCATACAGATAAGCCTTGACTGGGCCTCCAACATCCACTGACAAACTTCCCTCTATTTATTCAGTACCTCGGCTGTCGTCATCCCTAAACTCGTCCCCCGAATCTGATAGTCCAAAGACTGAAGCAATATCTTCACTCCTTCGTGAGAATATGGATACCTTCAAGCTCCCTTCCAAGCGCCAAAGTGTCTACGATACAGAGGAGCAAGGAGAGGAACTAAGCCCATCGTCATCTTTTGTGACAGATGGAGCACCACGCCGTCCCCTGGGCCCCCCCACCTTATCTTCGTCTCCTGTGACGACTACTTTCTCGCCAGACCCGCATGCTAGGAAGAGCACCTTGGAAACACGACAGAATATGTTCAGCAGGTACCAACCATACAAAAAGCGAACAGGAGCCCCCCCTCTAGAGCTTCGCTTTGCTGCCAAAAGTATGGGTTGTTCATCATACACTGATATATCATTGGAAGATGTCGTTGAAGTAAGCACTATTTATTTTGTGTGTCATTGATCACATTACTCAATGCCTGAATAACAAGGGACATGACATTTTACAGCGTGGTTTATTGCATTTATCCGACAAAGTGCTCTTAAAAGCACTCGAAGCCAAGCGCGCATTTCGGGATTCCATCCTATATCGGGTTGGTCAGACCAAGGCAGAGATAGAATCTGCTGAGCGTCAAAGGGATTTATTGAACGAGGTTCTTGCAGAGGCTCAAGGAAATCTGGATAATGCAGAATCGCAGCTATCATTGTTGAGGCAGGTTGTTGACAAGCGTGACCTCGAAGAGGCTAGAGACGATGCAGGATATTATCATGCCGTTTATGCAGATGAACTCGTGGCATTGACGATTGCGGGTGCTCAGTTAGAGCAGATGGAGCATGCCTTAAAGACCAGGCAGGCTGAAAGCGATGATAGTTCTTCTGACTCAGAACCGTCCGCCAGGTCACTGGCTTCCGGCGATATTGAGTAGAAGGTAAGCTCACACTACAATGCTTGAAGGTACACGATCTTACGCCATCTTTGATTATCAGCGTATACCGATGTACGACTTACGATTGGTCTGGCCAATTCAAACTTTGTGTAGCGCTCCAAGAAATTTTGATGACGCTGAAGATGTTCTTTGTCCAGTTATCGTGAATGCCATTGCTGTCTAAGACCGGGAAAAGGAAGTGTCTGTCAGCGTAATGAGCGAACAGTCCAACGGCAATCGATGGCATGGCTTACGAAACTAATCCAGCTCCACTGGGTGAACAGGCCAAGGAAGGTTGCGATGATGACCCGTTTTCGCATTCCTGGAGTCGAAAATATCACATTCTGGCTGATCTGAGCAATCTTCAGTTCTGCTTCCAGCGTCTACTCAATCTGGGTATACTCCGCCTTGACAAAGTCTGAGTTTTCATCCCCCTCTGCATGGCATTTCACAAGAATGGCATACACTTCATTCCCTCTTCATTTTGATACGAGCCAGCGAGGAGACTTGAAGTAGACTAGGCGCTACCGGGAGGAAAGGTGGGATCCTCCACCCCCAGTTATTGGTCATAGCAAACGTCCCGAGGGTCTGGCGATTGCCTCGCGCGGTGTGGTATAGTCTTCTCGCAGTCCTGTAAAACGTTGATAATGCATGGTCAGGTCAGCATCAAAGACACGTACAGCGTATTTCTTCGTCTGGGGAATTCTCAATGATAGATAGCATGCGAAGGACAGCATTGATCGCTTCATCATAATTTTCCGCGCCATGGAGTGCCGCATGCTTCCTTTCGTATCCCCGATGCGATGAAGGATCCAACCTGATCACCTAGGCATATCCATGATGAGTCAGGAAACCATATTCAAGTACTACGACACGACGCCATGCACCTCATTTGCATCCGTCAAGGAATCTTTCCATAATTCTTCTGAAGCTCGTGCCTTGCTCCGTTTCACGAGGATATCTATTGGGTCTGAAGGATTGAGAGACAATGCAGAGGAGTAGCATGCGATCGCCTCGCCGTGTTCCCCAGAGCCGAGCGCCGCGTCCCCGAGCATTTCGAGGATGTCAACACACTTTTCCTGGAGACCTGAGAGTACACGTTATCCAAGGCTGCCCGATTCGCATGTCGATACCTACCCCTAACCCACTCTGCTGTTACTTTACTCGCACGTATCTCGTCGCCAAACGTTTTGAGTATCTTGAGAAGTGCCTCCGCGGCCTCCTCCACACGACCTGCGGCAAAGAGAACTTCGCAATGACATCGCTGCGCCGTGATCTGAAGCCTGTCGAAGCTCCATCCGAATATCTTCTCGCAAGAGTCAGCATGTACCATGATGGTGGCGCCAGAAGTAACTTACCATCGAGATGGTCTCCAGATCAGAGCCGGTACAGGATGAGGTGAGGGACTGTCCTCGCTCAAGTGACTGCACCGCACGTTCATGATCACCTCGCATCAAGTACATCTTCCCAAGCACCTAGTGGAAAAATTATCATGCCCATGTCCACAGTTTGATCTCGCACGAAATACCTGGATGTAGCAATACATTGTCTCATCATCCCTCGAGACGGCAATCAGATCATGCATGCGGGAAATCGCGTCGTCATATTTCTCGGCCACGAATAACATGATGGTCTAGTGACCAGATGCTTAGTTGTGTCGAAAACTGCGTATATGGGCCATAGACCTTGATGAGTAACAGCAAATTGCTCTCGTTCGGATTACAGTTTCCGAACGCGAGGCCGAATACCTGTATCGCTTCCTCCGGCTCACCCTTTCCAATTTGTGCGAGAGCATTGGCAATATAACCCATGGCCGATGGCCGAATGTCGATAGACTTGACGTGTGGATCAGTGGACGTAACCACACGGAAGAGGAAATCCAAATTCACCTGTTTAGCGTCCTCGTACGCCAAAGTCCAGTGTTGTGAATGTACTCGCAGGAGGGCGCGGTGAGCAAGAACGTTGTAGTTATCATTTGAAGAACTTGATGGGTGGTCATCCAGGAGGAATGTATCTGTGTCGATCGAGCGGTCGCACATCCATTGTCTGAAAGCGCCAATGCACGGCGTCCACTTCTGGTTGGTTTCGTCCACGGACACTTGTAAAGCATTGAGCGAAGACTGCAAATTGGAATTGTCGTGCTGCAGACGAGCAACCTCGATATCGTGTTCCCTTCTGAATGTCGTAAAAGCAACATTTATGCGCTCCACTTCATTCCGTGCTAGTTCAAGCGCTGTTTGGAGTGTCGAGATTCGCCTGTTGGCTTCGGCCGCCTCCGTTTCTTGGGTGGCAACGGTAGACTGTAAATTGGTTTTGTCGCGCTGAAGAGCAGCGACCTCATTATAATATTGAGCTTTAAATGTATCAAGAGTGGCATGTAGGCACTCAATTTCTCTTTTCTGTCACGATACGAACACGTGTATTATCATGTACGAGACAGCTGTAAAAGTGGATGATAACTCACTTCCTAGATGGGATGCAACAAGTATAATGTGGTCTGTGAGACGGCTGTGAAAGCACAGAGCCGACGATCACTCACAGCCTAGATTGGATGCGACAAGGACACCGTCTGTGAGATGGTTGTAAAACCAGGGAGTCGACGACCACTCACAGCCTGGATAAGATGCGACAAGGACGATACAACTTCTGTGAAAGCACTGGGTCGATAACCACTCACTCGCTAGACGGAATGCAACAAGTATAATATGGGCTATGAGATGACTCTGCAAGTCGGGAGTCGATGGCCACTCACTGGCTAGATGGGATGTGACAAAAACGATGCTGTCCGTGATACGGCCGTGAAAGCAAGGAGTCAACAGCCACTCACGGCCTAGATGGGATGCGACAAGGATGATATAGTTTGTGAGATGCTTGTGAAAGCACAGAGTTGATAATCACTCACTTCCTACATGGGATGCAAAAAGCGCAATACAGTTCATGAGATTGCTGTGAAAGTACGGATTTGACGATCACTCAGGGGCTAGATTGGATGCGACAAACACCATACGGTCCGTAAGATGGTTGCGAAAGCATGGGTGACGGAGTCGCCCGATCACTCATGGCGGTAGGCTAGACAAGAGTGCCGAGGTCTCGTGACCTCGTCATACAGCTGAATCAAGATGCCAGTCTACAGTGACTCGCCATTCCGGACAGCTATCCTTCCAAGTTTTAAAATCCTAAACTCGTCGATACGAGAGCCCAGCGTGGATCGGGCTTTGACGACGTGACGGGACATCATACCGGTCAAGGCGCTGGTGGCACGCCTTTTCCGCGCCAACGCGCCACCACACCTCCATTCGACATTCCGGCGCCTCGCAGTCTCACACTCCAGTCTGTGATCCCTAGCGCGTGCTCACCCAACAGGGTCGGCTTCCATTCCAGACCGGAAAGCGCTTCGTGCTTCCACCAACTTCACTCTCCCCTCGAAGTCGTCTCTGTTCGCATGTACACTACCTTACATGCAACCAGTATCCTTCTCCCCTCCATAAGTTCGTAACCTTGGGGCCTCGACTCGTCGGCCCACCCATCAGCCACCCATACATAGCTTCGTTACATCGACTTGGACAAATCCAATGTCATTGACAAGCCAAGCAGGGATTGACGCATCTGTAATCTCAAAACCTACGCCCATTCTCATTCTGTGACAGGACCAAGGCAGAAGCAGTATATCAGCCCGACGTGACGTTTCAAAATGACAATGCGATGCAAGTTGAAGCTGGAGCTTTGGTTAGGTTAATTGTTCTCTTCAAAGTTTGTCACGGAAAACGGACGAGTACGGTGGTTGAAATTGCTGGTCATTCCCCAACCTGCGATGGCGATCTCCTCAACCAAGCAGTAAGACCGGTGATCAGTGTATGTTGTACCCGGAAACAGCGAGGTGGTATTTGACAACATCAATGAGTAGATATCGAACAACATATGAATAGTGTACAGACAATAGTGCTACTGATGAAACGAATGGCCGTAGTATGAACACAGGAATGCTAGACGATGATTTTTAGCAGAGAATTCGCGAGACAAAGAGCAAGACGACAAAACTCGATCGACATCGACGTCAAGAGCAAAGAAGTGAGTGCACGTTCTCCATCCAAACTAAATGATCTCGTGCTCGGCAGCGACGCGCTTATATTGACCATTTGTCTGCTGCTCAAGCAAGAGCGCGTTGAATGGACGCCCGAGGCGGGCAATCAGCCGCAGCGCCTGTATATAGCTGTCCACCCGGGCTCGTCACATCGGAGCCCGCGTCGGGCTCAGCCTCTGACACGAATCCATCAAGAGGATCACGGAGATATCCCGATCAATGAATACGCGAAATCGTCCTCCAAGTACTGTTGCGTTGTGAGTCGAGTACGAGCGCGTGTGCTTACTAAGCAATTTGCAAATGCAGTGAAGCCTATCAGACAACCCTATTATCTATGGATTCCTCTCACCGCATTGGCGGCGAACAAATGACCAAGTCCAGGCTCGAGATTGACTGTCCTGAAGAACCTGTCTTCCTGAGTTCCCTGGAATGTTATGGGTACCACCCTTCTGCAAAGGTCGGGCATCGTTTGGCCGTTGATGGACGGTATGAACTAGTGCGCAAGGTTTGTCACTTCACTCAGACCAAAATCACCATTAAATCTCGTTCGGAAAGCTTGGATGGGCCCGCAGCTCTACTGTATGGCTCGCAACGTATGTTCCATGTTTTCGCACTTATTCATTTCAGCTCAAGACTGGTGTAGCGACACACAGGCAGACGTAAAAACCTATGTCGCTGTCAAAATTCTAACTGTCTATGCAACCAAAATGATCGAGGGAAGTCTGTCTGAAGAACATAAAGTGTTCACGGAGATCGAATCCGCCGATCCAGGGGATCCAGGGTTTCAGCATTGTCTGGTCCTTCGTGACCACTTTCTTACCAGAAGTACGGCTGGCGATCATATCTGCTTCGTGACGGATATCTTGGGCTCCAGTTTGAAAACATTTCGCCCTCCTGGCCGGAAGACATTCACGGTACCCGTCGCGAAGCGCATCATCAAACAGCTCCTTCTTGCGCTCTACTACCTCCATCACGAGTGTGGATATGTTCACACAGGTAATTTATTGTGTCTTAAACGGTTCATCATTTGTGTGACTGGACGATGTTAAGACGTCAAATCTGACAATGTTCTTGTGAAACTTCCCCAAATGTCCGGTTTACAGATTGACGATTATCTACAAGCAAACCCGACTGTCACTTACAACCAGCTGCTCGAAGAGAAGCTGTTCTCGCAACCGATCATCTTCACCAAGTCCCAGCCTCTTCCAAACTTCGGCCTCAGCACTTCCTTGGACAACATCTCGGTGTGTCTTATCGATTACAGTGAAGGTACGGATACATTTTTCTTGTAGATTCGGTAGGACCGCTCTCACAAGATTTGAACAGCGACTCCAGTCAACAAGCTCAGGCATGGCGATCACTATCAACCTCCCATTATCCGTGCGCCTGAAGTCATTCTCGGCTACCCGTGGTCCTCATCCATCGACATATGGACCGTTGGTTGTCTTGTGCGTTTCGCTTGGCAGACTTTCTGACTGGTTCTGATTGTTTCACTCAAGTTGTTTGAGATCATTACCAACTTCCATCTCTTTGGCCAGTCCACCTACTCAGTCGATTTTCACTTACAGAACATGGTGGAGTACTTTGGTCCATTCTCCCTCCAGTTCCTCGAAGCCTGTAGCCGGCGCTTTGACTATTTCGATGAAAATGGTCCGTGCCAGACTCTCTGGAGCTCTAGCGAGGGTTTTGACTTTTTTGTTCGCAGGAGACCTTCTCCGAGTCACGAACTTTACTTCAGCCAGCATTGAAGACATTTTATATCATCTTCAAGTTGACAGAGAAGATGTGCCAGGTGCTGCTGCATTTATCCGCCGTTGTCTTACATTGGATCCTACTTTGCGCCCCACAGCGCAGGAGTTGTTACATGATGCATGGCTGGAATCTACATAACTACAAGTTGCATAGCTATTTCCGTATGGAATGGGTGGCTTCGAGGTATTCCGTGGCCATACGAAGCGCATGCAAAATGGGCCCCGAGATGTACCGGACCGTCGCGAGGGACGGACTCGAACCCACTAATCTTGTCGTGGCTGTGATCCATCATCACAGCACTCTGTTCCCAATCGAGATAGAGTCGCGCAACTGGAGGTCAGCCGATACGACGCGCAATCGCAAGTTCCACCGTAAGATCACATTCAATGAGGGTAGTCCCGTTGGTACGAATGAACAGATTTAACTTATTTACTGTCAAGAATGATTATACACGTTGCCAAGTTTGAACTCGAAGACTCCAGCTAGCTCGTGAAACCTCTGGTAGATCTACGTCGACACACAGTGAGAGTAATCTGGAGACCAGACCGTCTATGAGGTTGCCGCACTAAGAGGCAAACCGTCGATAGACGGTCTGGTAAATTTCGTTGCCGTTTAGCAGGCTGCGCGGGCACGAGCACCATGTCTATTTACGGGTTAGCACCGATCACGTGTACGAAGGGTAAGTCTGATGACTCAGCACTAAGCCCTATCGCATTGCTGCTGTCTCTCGACGTTCTTGCGAGCGTACGCAAGACGAAATGATAATCACCTTTTCACTCCACAACCGTCTATGGCCACCCCATGCTGTTGCTGCGGTCACATCCCAAACTCACTTAATCAATACCTCTGAATGAGCGCATACAGAGAGCAATTCATGTCCTGCAAGATGGCCGACCCTCACTCTTCAGCGCCCTCCTCAAGGTCCTCGATCCTATGGAGGAAGACTTTGCGGCACACAATAATCATTTCTATGCACCTCCGAAGGACAGTCCGTACGGAAATCTTTCTCAGTTGCTCGATCGTCTGTATGAAGATCACATGGCAAAGCACAACTTCTCACTTAGATCGAACCCCACGCACTTCAGTCTGTAGCTCAGAAAGTGTATAACGAATGGACGACGTCAAGCGCATTCTCAGTGGAATGATAGATACCATTTTACCCGAGTCTCTTCTGACATTCATTGCGCCAAGTGAGAAGTACATCGAAGAGTCCAGGACGATCCACCTTTGCACGATACTGAATACACTTTCGTTTCGCTGATGTTTCGGGTTCGTCGTCAAGCTGTCCGGTGTATATTCTACCTGGGAAAAATGCCGACAAGTTAAAACCAGAGTTGACGTCATGATCGCAGCACCAGCAGACTGAGAATTCGGTCGCTATGCAACAATTAATGCTTCTAAAACCTGAGAGTATTTTGTATACCAGACGGGATCTGATCATTTTGTTGTGTGCTTCGCCAACATGAACACGATGTATTTTATTCCTGAAAGGCTGATCCTATCGTAGGAGCCGCGCAAAACGAGGAAGGTGCCCATTGAACAAGGTGAGCTGCTCGGGCGAGACGATCAAGTGCTGGTAATCCCCTTGTTGAATGGACTTTTTCACTTGGTTGTCAGACTCCTTTTGAGGGGAGAGAATCTTGTGATTACCTCCCAAAGTCCGGGATCATTGGGCGTATCCTCATTGATCGCGACCGTCTTGATTCCATAGTTCTCAGACTCGGAGACCTGCATGTGCGAACGGTAAGGTATTTCACTGATGTTCACTATCTCCTACTCTTACCTGAGTCAGTTGAAGACGTTTCAGGGGCGAAACCGTGATGGAAATCGGTCGAAGTAAGATGGGGATGAACAGACACAAGGTCTTTCCGGTACCTGTGCCAGCAGTAATTATGCTATCGAGTCCGTTTGGGGTTGCGAGGGAAGCCTGGAACTGGAAAGTATGCGGAACGATTGCAAAACGAGTGACAAAGTAAACTACGAGACAGGCTCGCAGAGCATCAGTTCCGTCTTCTTCAGTGTGGCCAGATAGTCGACAGGCAGCTTCTTGTCGAGCATTAGACGTGCAAGGTCTTTGAGGAAACATAACGGGGCCTCGAGGATTGCTTTTATAATGGGGGAGTGGTCCATTTCATTGCGCGTCGTAAGTGATCGTGTCGGCTCAAGTCGCGTCTCACTTCGATCGCGCTACAAAGTAATTTACTATATTTTCTCAGCCCTAAATCTCCCATTATCTGATTGGCTGTATATCACGTGCCCGCGCAGCCTGCTAAACGGCAACGAAATTTACCAGACCGTCTATCAACGGTTTGCCTCTCAGTGCAGCAACCTCATAGACGGTCTGGTCTCCAGACTACAGTGAGAGCACGTATATTACCGCCTGTGTCACGCTCCTTCACTAGCGCAGGTATCATGTAGTCTCACATGATTCACATCTTCCATTGGCATTTCATCGCCCTCCTCTAATTCCTCACCGACTTCTGCGAACACGATCGCGGCCCTACCTGTGGCTTGGCCAGGTGTTGACGATAAGCCGAACCCGATGTCGATGTCACGTCGTAGTCCGCCTTCGGAACTGCAAGCGTAAAGTTCTCGAATGTTCATGATAAACCGTGGGGTTAGAATGAACACGGGAACGTATTCCACAACAGCCAAAACGAGCATCCCCCATCCTTGCGCAGAAATTGTCTGCGAGCCAGGCAGGATTGCGACGAAATTGAAAATTAAGATGCTATCATACGAAATTGCAGTTAGCTCGACTCATCTCCAACCTGGACGGAAGCAAGGGGGTCGGCAGGAAGGACGAGATGAAGGACGTACACTAGGAAGTACAGGATACCTTCCCTGACGAGTAGATTGGTATAACGATTGACTTCCCATTGCTTCGTTGCCTTGTACATTTGAAACAATTCCCTCATAGATTGGGTGATCAACAGGGTGAACATCGCTGCACCAAGAACGAGTTCTGGAATGGCGGCAGCTCTAGTCCAAGTGGAGACAGGCTGCACCACGCAAACTGTAATATCGGACACTTGAATGGTGACCACTTTATGTTGGTCAGCGAATACGACAGTGACGGTTACGGACTGATTACCGCAGCGTACATTGTTACATGCAGCCGGGCTCTACATACCTTGGAGTCGGTTCGGAGTGCTATAAACAATGCAAGCAATGATGTTGAGGATGGTCACCACAACATAGAGCACAAGGAGGAGGGCAAGAATTAACCTCGACTGCTGATACATTGCCCACACGCGGAGGATCATCACCACTGCAGCCACTGTTATATATGGCTTCTCTGAAAGTGGAGTACATGACAACTCACAGTCTGCTGCACCAATAAAGACAGTATACCCCCATTGGCCGAAGAGGTAGGCCATGTAACCTTGGAATACACTCTGAATCAGTGGTGGTGCGAAGCATGTTGATGTACTCACAACTATTTTTTTTTCCACCGATATCGATATCAGTTGTCTGGTATCAAAGTGTCGAATGTGCACGAAGATAAATACATACATCTAAGGAAAATTCAAGTCCATTGATCATCGATGATGGAGTAAAATTACCTTTGTAGGTCCGGGTAGGAAAGTACTTCCAACTTTCAATCGGTCGTGCCAGTGTGAATTTATTGAACCGCAAATATGGAAAATTGAACGTACGGAGCGAAGGAAGTCTGACAAAAAAAATTGGAATTAATATTCAACGCACGATCAACACTCGTAGACTTACACAACATAGCAAAATCCACAATAACGAACCTGTGAAACGGGTCAGCCTAGTTCCAAGCCACAGTTGTGAAGCCCTCGAAAACATACGAGAATGAATAAGGTAGACACCAGAGTCCAAGGCTTTCTCTATTGTCTCATAAGTAACGCACTACCTGCTTCAACAGAACAGCACCCGCTGACCCAAATATATTTTACCTATACAGATCGCCGGTCAGTAAAAGGTTGGAATGAGTGAACGTGCGGCGAATACCTCGTTTGAGAAGGTGAGGACTGACGATGCGAATATTAGCCCGATGTAAAGGAATGCACACAGAAATGTTGTACTTACCGTAATCATACCCAACGACAGTCAGCACACTAACTGTTGGTTCTTGATGAGCTTACATAACCGCCGCCAAGTGGATGAACATACGGGTCACATAGTCATTCTGCTGGATACTTGTTATGAAGGCTTGTAAGGAAGAACTCATAGTCTTGATGTATACGTACCGGAGGGCAAGGGATATCGATTGGAAGTGGGCAGTCCAGGACACGAGCAGGCTAACACGAATATGGATTAAAGGGAGCAGGACTTATCTTATACTACAATTACATAAATACCTAGCCAGCGCTCTCTATGGGCGTACGCCGCCCATCTTATTGCAATTAGACGACACTGATGGTTACACCTGGGGCACGATCAGATATGTATCTTTAATCCGGATTATATACATGCTGTGCCCCGGGCACAGCATGTATACATGGAACGTGCGCCACCAACACGCTGAGACATGGAACGTACCGGGGGTCACCGCCCCGCGCTGGTGACGACCGCGGTGACCCCCTGAGCGGGCCGGGGGCGAGGTCACCAGCGCCGTACACGCCCAGCCGAGGCGTTCGCCGTCACGCGTCACAC
>JBBPSC010000787.1:0-14069 GCA_038093395.1 Baorangia bicolor
TTTCATTCTGGGATACTTCTACCCACTCACAAATTGGTCCTATTGTCACCCACACTCGGTCGGTGCAGTCAATCGCCTTTTCATCTGATGACAGTTACCTTGTGAGCGGTGGACGGCGAGGCCTGAAGAAAATCATCGTTTGGAATCTACGCAATCTTCTTCCCGAGTCCGACTGTCACGTCCCTGTTAGTGCAAGTACCAGCGAATCAACGGTTCGTGGCATCAGTAATCTACCGTTATCGAGCACAGTCTGATTTCCTGTCCTCAGGTAGCACTGTTGCATCTCAGTCGCCCAGTATGCGAACTGTGGATGCAAGGTGATTGGAAGAAGGCTGAGACAGTTATCACGGAAGAAATGTCACATCCTTCGCACCATAGCTACCACTCTTTGGCAAATCGTGCCCTTATACGCGCACGTTTGCAAAACTGGAGCGGGGCGTATGATGACGCGCAACAGGTGCGTTTCCGTTGTGTTTTCCACCTACTTGTATTCACTTGCGTGCGTGGCAAGTCCCTCAAGATTCAGCCGTCTGTCATAGGTTGTATCGCGAAGGCCATAGCACGTATCGGCCAAGGAGAATCCAAGGCAGGGATTCGCGCATTCGACCTTGCGTTCATGCGTTGTAGTCTCGAAGAAATTACGTTCCTGTCACTAATCCGTGTACGTGTTCTGTGTGTTGGACATTAGTTATCACTAACCTGTAGGTTCATTTAGTCCATTATCCTGTTTGAGACCGGGGAGCGAGATGATGCGATAGCGCGCGTCGACGACCTCGTCGATATGGTAGACGACAAGTTAATTTTCTACACTGTTCAGGCATGCTCATGACGCAATTCGGCCACAGAGATGAACCACTGATGTTTTCCCTAGGCACAAATGTTTGTTCTCCTCGGGAACAGGTCCATCAAGGAAGGTGACTATGAGGGTGCAATAAAACTATTCAAACGTGCACAGCTTCAGTCGCTGTCTCAGACAGATCCTCACATCAAGACCATCTCACTTGTAAGCGATCACGAGGTCATCGTGGTGCATGCTGATCTTGTTTGAAAGATATTTGGATGGCAACTCGACGGACTTGCTCTCTCGATTCGAAGACAACTATGCGAAGCGTTGCATGCCACCGGTCGGATGAAGGAGGCTGCGGAGGCTCTTCTTGAGACGGTCAACACCATGGGCGAAATCATCCAAGCAGGTGAAGAAGCCGCGAGCTGGATCACTGGTGGGTTTCTTTTGTGCATATTCAGCTGACGTGCAGTCTGACGGGCGTCGTCAGAGTTTACCCGAAGATGTGTGGCGGCGTTCGAGAGCATGGGTGACGCTGCAACACATTCGCAGGCACACGACGAAGCTATTGAGCAATACTCGGTCGCATTGTCCCTCAATCCCCTAGCTGCTCAGGGCCTTTACCTTAAGCGGAGCAAGGCACGGGCGATAAAGGGCTTGTGGGAGGATGCTATCAGCGACGCAGATGAAGTATGATTGTTCTTCATCTGGCACTTCCTTTCTGATGACGTGGCCGCAAGGCCATTTTGCTCGACCCTGCCTGCCCTTGGGGCTATGAGAGAAAGCATGTGGCGCTCCATGGTGCACAGCGGTATGATGAAGCTGTCGATGCGTTCGTCAGCATGCTTTCAGCAATTGAGAACTCCCTCGATTATGGTATCCGTAGTAAGCATTTACTACAACTGGTCCGATGGTGAATATGTTGACGTACTCCGTAGAACGGCGCAACGACTATGTGTCGCCCTCGGTGACAACGGCTGCCATCGATGCCGCAATCCACGAGACCCTCAAGATATGTCCACTCGTCCTTATCGACATCAAAACTGGTCTTCTCTGCGATGGACCCGAGCGAACTCGTATATTCAAAGCAGATCCAGCCTTCAAGGAGCTACTTTCCTCCATGACGAAGGAACTGGACAAAAATCGCATCCTACAAGTCGTCTCGGGATATTTCCGATACGTCATGTTTTCGCACACATGGGAGGGGAAAGAACCATCATTCGAAGAAGTCAATGTCGTGAAATCAGTCTGGGTGCTACATCCATCGCCGTTGAACGACAAGCTGCGCACATTCTGCGAGACGGTTCGTGACGATGGATATCGGTGGGCGTGGAGTGATACGTGCTGCATCAACAAGAGTACCAGCGTGTTGTTGAACCGGTCACTCCTCTCCATGTACCAGTGGTATGAGGAATCGGCAGCTACACTCGCTCTCCTTGTTGGCGTAACACCTCCGTCGCAGCCAGGTGACCTCGCGAGCAGCTTATGGCTGACGCGAGCATGGACACTCTTGGAACTGCTCGCGTCCAAGGTCATTCGTTTCTATGATAGCGAATGGAAACCCTACCTCAATGAGACTCGGACCAATCACAAGGAATCCCCTGTCATCGTGCAGGAGTTGGCCAACGCTCTGGGTGTCGCTCCTGAGATTATCACCAGTTTCCGCCCGGGCGCTCTAGGTATTCGTGACGTGCTCCGCTTGGCTTCAACACGCGCTGCGACGATCGAAGAAGATGTGGCATACTCGTTGATTGGCATTTTTGGTAGTGACCTGACACCGAACTATGGCGAAGGAGAAGCAGCCCTCGGCCACCTCTTTGAGGAGCTGCTGAGTCGTTTGGGTGAAATAAGCATACTTGCGTGGACTGGGAAGTCCTCTGGTTTCAACAGTTGCTTCCCCGCTTCTACTGCCGTCTACAAGCGATCGCTGTTTACATCACCAGCCCTGAACGAGGATGGGATAGAGGCACGGGTGGCAACATTGCGGACCACGTTGTCCCAACAGGAGGCGATGCTGATCTATGACAGAGTCACCCGTCTACCACCCGCGCTCAGTTCTCATGGTCGACTTCACCTCCCATGCATCGTGTTTCCCGTCAAGAAACTAGGACGCCATCGGGAGGACAGATATTACGCGAAGACCTCCGTTCTCGGAGAAGTGGAATTCCAGACCGCAGATGTCATTCCACTTTCTGAACCGCGCAAGTTGTACTTTGTACATCCGTGGATCCGTGGCCTTCTTGATCGGACGGAGACGCTTGGTAGACTTGTGTGGGAGGATGATTCCGAAACCGACGTTGACTACGACTCTGATATCGACTTCAACGCTGCCGTGGACATTGATCCCAGCATCGTCTCCGATGTCGGTGTTGCGCCCTTGGTCATCAGTGAGGTCATCCGGTCTCGGTCGACGCGATTGGACGACTACACTCGAGCGTTGCGGCTTGTCGCTCGCCTCGAACGACCTTTCAGCGCCCTGCTGCTTCAACAAACCCCGGATACAAAGTTCAGGCGTGTCGCTGCCGAGCACGAGATCATCGTCCAGCCACGCCAGATCACTTGTTCAAAGGACGTTCAAACGGCCGTGTTGGAGGTACTGTGATGAGAGAATGGTTCTTGGTTCCATGTTTGTACTTTTCGTATCACGTTGCACCCTCCTCGGTTGCCGTCGCACGTTCCACGCTTTTTTCTGTTTCCCATTTTTTACATGCCACCCCACTGTCGTCAACTTCACACTCAATTACGGTGAAACTATGAGCGGGCTGGATCAGCCAACAAAGTGATAAAACAACATCTGAGATGGTCACAATATTGGTCCTGGGTAGCGGTGATTGATCATGACCGGTAGCCACCCCCTTATATTCCGCTGTGCTTTCACGGATCAGCGTGAGCAAATAATGCGCCAAACGCTCGAGCGACAAGGCGTAGGGCGTCCCCATGTGTGCTTTTTGATATGGGCCGATGCCTACGTGCTGGGTTGCGGCAGACGTTGCTGGCATGTCGAGACGTGGAGCGAGTCTCCTTTTTCGGCAATGTTCGTGTCCCAGGGTAATCTAAAGGTTGCTTGTGGAAAGGGGCAAGGATCATGCTATATATTGATGTCTCGTACGATAAATTTCTGTTGATGAAATACTATGGTTTGACGACAAGCTTGACGCCAGTCTTTAGTCGATCGAATGTCCACTTTAGCGTCACGTTGGACATTAATATTTAACGTCGGACAGAAAAATTTTATGTCGGGGTCTCGGGGACATCAACTATTATTAAATCGGACGCCAACGTGTAGCGACTTTACTATCCTCAGTGAGGATGCGTCGATGAGGGGTCGTTCATTCAACAGTGAGGGTGGGTTGACTGTCACATCAGTGGCAGGAGTAATATCATCGATTTCGTCCGGGAACGGCAACGGCGGGCCCAAGGCTGTCAATCGTCACACCCCCGAGAAGCCTTCAGTCTATGAGAACATCAACCTAGGGATGAAATAGATTCGGCCCTGGGAGATTCTCCAAGATCCCGAGAGCGGCTGTCCCCAGTGGGCCACCACGGCAAACGTGGACCGAACTTATTGCCGAGCGGATAGTATATCGCCACATGCAGGCAGCACAGCACCACAACTGGCATCCGCTCCGATCTCCAGATAAGAGTCTCTAATACGTACCGTTGACCAGCAGGGCCAGGATTGTTTTGGTCGAGCAATCCTTGATTCGGGCGGCTGGGGTCCTCCTCTCGGCAGCAGGGGTTTGGCAGTGTGACCAACATCACACACATTCAAATAAAATAAAATAAAGATACTTATCATGGCTGTAATTATATCGCACTATCATGATATCCGATATCCTTCGATAAACATCTGAAAAAGAAAAACATGGCTGTAGCACGCTGCACATAGAATTGAAGTTCCTATTTTACGGCCACATCTCCCGCCCGAATGATGACCCCGACAGATGAACCTGCGCACCCGACCCAAACTCATTGAGTCCTGTGTTTGACAATGGCACCCATGAATGGTCAGCAACCAGACTTATGCACCCGGTTCATAACTCATCTTTTTGCACTGTGATCCCCCCTCCCTTGCGCATGGATGACTGATGACACCGACGGACGAACCTGCACACCTGACGCGAAGAAATGGTCAGCGGGAAGACATCGTAACTATGCGCTCGCTTCATCACTCACCTGAATGCACCGTGACCCATGATGTTCTTTGCTAATCGATGGCTATTCGTCTGATCTTGCATTGTGGGCGACAACAACGCTCGATCTCGTCTCAACAGCTCAAGCAAGTCGTGACGCCGAGGGTCTGAAAACATGAGTTGCACCTGTTTAATGAACGCGCCTAGCATCTTGTCAATCATGAATATACGATATGCGTCCTACGTCTCGCAGTTGAGTCGGCATGAAATTGGGACGGAGAATGGAAACAGACCCTATATCCAAACATGAACCGCTGCATCTGATCCTCGAATCCATGTTGATTGATCTCGTTGTCAAACAATCATTCGCAAGACTCGAGCATGAGATCGTAATAGTGCTCTGCGTGTGAGATTCTTTCGGCCAACCGGATGAACTGGGGTATCGCAGACGTTTTGATGTCTTTGGAAGCCGTAGTGGTAGGAGTGATTTAGAAGGTCGGTTGGCCATCGACACAGCGAAATTCTTGAAGAATAAGAATATAACATCTGACAGGACCGGCTCGTCAGTCCCCATGTCTCGCAACCCAACATGCTCAACTTACCTCGGGTAATCACATTAGCACATATTGTTGCAGAAACCGACGGATGGCGAATGCGATGGTAAAGGCGTATCGGGAGTGGCGGGGAGTCATGTACGCTGCGGTGGGGTTTCGGGGAGGGGGGGAGACTGGCTTGGGATGGATACCGCTGCCCGTAAGACGGCGAGGGACTCGGATTCGACGAGGCTGCAGAGGGCTTGGCAGTGGGTGGCGGCGTCGACTTCTTCGTAGATGGCAGGATGTAGTGGGGTAGGACCCGGGGCCAACAAAATCCTTGCGGATCATGTCCTCGAACTCAGACTCGGGTTTCGTAAAGTTCGGTAGCGGCTCACCACTTTGTAAGAAGCTCATCTCCATGCGGGTAGAGTTGGACGAGGCAAAGCACGAGTTCAACGAGGCGGACGAAGCACGAGAGGCGTCGGAATTATGTGTCAGGGCACTTCGTATGTTCATAGAGGAAAACAACGTCGGCCCAATGCAAAACGCAGGTGGATCTACAGCAACACCACTATCTTCCCAGGCCAAACCAAAGAAGAGTGTGCTCAAGCCGCAGGGGGTTGGGGCTTCAAGCTTTGGCGGAACTCTTTGAGAGTGATAGGGTCGACGTTGAGTTCCCACTCAAGGTACTGGCACATTTCCTTCTCCATCTGATCTCCCGGAGTTGGAACATGCCCTGAGCGTGGGCAGCGATGGGAATCGCTGAGGTCCTCGATGCCAGGTGGGGTGGGTACGATGGCGAAGATGTATCGGAGGTGGTAGGGGGGGAGTCACATGTGCCCTCCTCAATGCCAGGTGGGATGGGAATACGGTGGTGAAGGCATATCGGGAGTGGTAGGGGGAGTCATGTACGCCGCAGTGGGATTTCGGGAAGGGGGGAAGACTGACCCAGGTTTGGGTGGCGATGGACACCGCCAAGGTCCTCAATGCCAGGTGGGGTGGGCATAGACGGCAGAATGTACGTGGGGTAGGGCCCAGGGCCAACAAAACCCTTGCGGATCATGTCCTCGAACTTTTTAAGAGTGATAGGGTTGACGTTGAGTTCCCACTCGAGGCACTGGCACATTTCCCTCTCTGAGATCTGGTTGATCTCCCGGAGTTGGAACATGCCCTGAGCGTGGGCGGCGATGGAAACCGCTCAGGTCCTCAATGCCAGGTAGGGTGGGTATGATGGTGAAAATGTATTGGGTGGTGGATGGGGAGTCACATGGAGCGCTGATGCCCATGAGCAATATAGATGGCACGTGCACAGTCGGTTTCTCCTAGCCTGCGCTCAAGAGCTGCGAAACGCAGACACATCTCAGCAGTTCGGCTGCTTGTAAGTATCAAGAGATAGGCCTCATTCAACTAATGGTGTCGTGGTTCACGCGCGTCTCTAGATTCAACTTGCCATTTTTTCATGAACACACTGCTGCATACTATGCCTAAATACATTTACCCATACCCGCAACTTGATACAACGGTCTCCTGCGCCTGATCTTGAGTGCACAATTAGTCGCGCTCGGGAGTGAAACCTAAGCAACGACATGGTTAGTCTGTGGACGGTCAAGCCATGGGTCAATCATACCATGACGAAGTGGTTTGGTAGGTGCAACAGACTCAGACTCCTTCATTTTGACTTCCAGAGTGGCGAGATCAAGAGCATTACAGACCCAATTACCACCACACTTGGGGAGATGCTGCTCGAAAAAACGAGTGATTGCAGTCTTGCCTCCATCCCAATATAACGGTTTTGGTTTGCCTTCATGGTTGCTGCTGAGACATGATTAGCAATGATGGCCAGTGGGAGCTGCAAGTGTCGAGACATACGTGTGACCCTGTGGATCAAACAAGCACATAACACGCTGTGCATCAAAGAGACCTAGTGACCGTTCGAGTGAGACTGTTGCGTACAATGTGAAAAGCCGCTCACCCTGTAGGTCACTCAAGAGAAGAAATCCAC
Source organism: Baorangia bicolor (assembly GCA_038093395.1). Classification (NCBI taxonomy): domain Eukaryota; kingdom Fungi; phylum Basidiomycota; class Agaricomycetes; order Boletales; family Boletaceae; genus Baorangia; species Baorangia bicolor. The sequence continues at coordinate 7,456 of JBBPSC010000787.1, forward strand.
TTGTATAAATCAACATGAAGTGGGCGAAGGCATGGATCGCTTTAGTAAGGTCGTCTGTTGCTTTTCCAATCTCGCTGCTTCCAGTGAATTTGCGCAATGGTCCGTCAATTTCTCCGCAAGGTAGAAGACGCGTGGCAATGAAGTGCCGGTATGGGAGAATCCAGCTTGCAGACTCTCTTCTGCTGTGCAAGACACCTAGTATTGAACCTTTGAAATTAAAATAGAAATCTACCACAATGTGCCATGATGTCAGATTTGCGAACAACACACGAGGAATTATGATCCGTCGAATGTGTACCTGGGATGTTAACTCGGCAATCTTTGACATACTTGTCGAAGTATATCTTGATTCCATCACCCTGGCACAAACGCTCATACTCAACCTTCAGATGAGCTTCATTTTCATCTTCTGTGTAAGAATACTCGTATTCTTTCTGTGTCAGTTGTGTTAAAACATAGTCCTCGCCTTTGAATCGAGCCTATGGATTGAGCGTTCAGAAGTTAGAATGCCGCGTGCACAGCCTGAGCCCCAAACAAGAACATACATATACTGCGGTCTTTGTGTAACCTTCACCAATGTATCCAGTGTCATGGTAAGGCTTACCCTCCTTGTTGGCACGCTGACCTGCTTGCCAGTCTCCAGCAATTTCGATCTCTTCGTCTTCTTCTGATACTGAAAAAACAACAGTACCATCCTCTTGGTACACAGCAGTAGTACGGGTGAAACCATGATTGACGAGAGGTGGGTTCCGAACATTGTGCCTGGGTGGACGAAATGCACTGAATAAGATTGGCGGTGGTTTGGGGTCATGGTCTTTGGACTTGTGGACTGGGCGTGAATCAAGCTCATCTGCCTCGCCATCACTATTGATAACCAGGGCTTTGCGTTTGGACTTCAAGTTGGGTCCACGAGACGGGAGCATATTACTGGCTGCAAATTCACGGTAATTTGTGTCAGAATCAGGGTACTGGATAACTAACATTGAGATCACTGATCCCACTTCCTTGTATTATTTTTGCTCACAATTTCTTCGTGGCGGTAAGCAAATCGGACTTCAACCAACTTTCCCTTCAAATTCATCTGAGCTCCCCAGCCATGCTTTATGAATAGGTCGAGGAATGCTTGAGCTGTACCATCCATAGCATCCTCGTCTATATTGGAATGCTTGCTTGGGCTTTCATGAGCATGGATGGAGACATTCGGCCTGTGAGGCATCTGTGAGTTGTCTGACCTCACTTGAGGTAGTAAGCAGATTACCAATTGAGAGGTAATGCATGAGGTGACTCTTTTTTGAATTCTCGGCCCACCCGCAGCAATAGGTCACCCAAATCATCTTTTATGGATGATCCTGGCTCGTATGAGCCCATCACACGGATCTGGGAGATCTACCATCCGAGATAAGTATTGCTGTAGTTAAAGAGTGTAAGTCCCAACTGGTGAGGATGATCTACCTGGATCATTTTGCCACGAACTTCACCCCGCTTCTTGGGTAAATCCCAGAGTGTTGCTGCAATCCTGATGGGTGGCCTTGCAGCATCCTCCTTTTTTTGCTTCTGCTCTGCACGATAGGTAGCTGTCAGGTTGTTAGCCTTTTGAAGAGAAAGGTTGGGTGCACGGGCAACACCCAGTCGTGGCCCGGAAGCTTTAGATTGGTGGAAAGATGTGCGTTTGATGATGTTATGAGCTAACATGCTTGTATTCGAGTTTGAATGGGAGCCTTCACCTCCAGCCCCATATAGAAGTGTTGGCACACCTGCTATCTCAAGAACAGCAGCTGGTATATGTTCTCTACCATTTTCTACAAACCATTGTCCATGTAAATGTAAGTATATCATGGTGGTACTAGGGGGCTTACTGAGGCTGCTGCAACAGCCATTACAGATAGGTTGTGTCAAGCCATTAATTACCAGACCACATGCTAGACATTGTGGTTTTGTCTACAGAGCTTGAATAAATACACAAAGACAGAGCTCAAGACGAGGCCACAACTGACCATGAGAGCAGCAATTTCTGTGTTGGACAACCCAACACAAGTCTTGCACTTCTGGCATTTGCCACTGTCGAGAAAAAAGAAGTTGAATTCACATCCTGGACAAAGCATTGATAATTTGGAGAATGGAAGCTAGCAAGAGTGGGTGTAAATACAAAAGAGCAGCAAAAGGCCCAGCAGGGCCAGCACCATGATGGCAATGTATTTTGAAATACAACATGATCCGAGTCAAGCTAACCAGCTTGGGGAAACACTGCTATGCACTCACAGGGCCATCAATTGCTCAGGTGACATACTATATCAAGGGAATACGAGGGGGCACATGGCTCGGAAAACATGCCAGATATTTTCTATGGTGAGCTCTATTATACCCAGAGTATCATATACAACCTGGGCACGAGCAGAAAACTCAGCTGAGGTAAACTCTAGGAGAGCATTCCCACCCATCTCAGCCTTAATCTCTTGGATCACATTCACATCAACAGGAAGAAGACAGTTACGACCACCCCATTGCTCAGGCAAACTAAATGCCTCATTGCGAGACATTCCTGATGGCCCAATCTTGTCTTTATCTTTTCGCATACGAGTGCCATTGCGAAAGTCCATTGTCTCCTGCAGATCTTTGCGAAGGAGTTTGGGCCAAATCCATTGGCATAGCTCACTAAATAATTGTAAGCAGGGAATCTTAACACACGAGATATACATACTATTGTTGGAGGTCATTGGGATTATACAGTCCATCTTCGATGCCTTTGTTAAAAAAGAGGACAACATTGTCACCCCAATCCAGACGCAATTGCAACCACGAGCGCTCAATTGCAATGTTGTGTACACTCTGAAGGTACACATGTGCCGGCAGCTCAGTATTGTCATATTCAGGATGGAAAATCTCCCTACATAAATGTTGAGTAGCAATAGCACGAATTGGTATCCATGGTATACCTTAGAGAGTTCATAAGACCAAAGAGTTTTGTCGTCTCGGAGCCACAGTCAGTCGTGAATTGCAGAGGTATCCCTGTAAAGCATGCAAGCAATTATTACTTGCATCAGTCTTCGGCACAGATACTTACCTTCATACTCTTCAACCAGGCACAGAAAGAGATATGCTATGATCTCACCCATACGGTTACTAGGAATAACCCAAGCTCGGAGCCACCTGCCCGTTGCATCATCGACTACAGCCCAAATTGCAAAGCCTATTTTGTACAGCTTGTCATGGCCATCCCCAGCCCATTGTTCATGTACTCCAACCGGTACTTTCTTAACCCTGAATATCTTCTTGGCTGTGGGCTCACGTTTGTCAAATCCTTCAGGTGCATGCACATGCATCACGTCGGACACAAATTTTCTGTAGGTTTTTAATTGGCGATCACTGGGGATCTGCAGAGATGCCACATACCGAGTTAGATGAGCCTCACTATGATATGCAACTTTTTGCTGGATCGTCGTGACACCATGGCGTTGAGCAGGATCCTTGTCCATCTGTGCAAGAACTAACTGTTCAGCATCTTTGACAGAGATGCCTTTGATGGTAGTCCCACTGCCCACAAAGCCGAGTGCTTTACGTCGCCGTTTTACTGAAGTAGCACTGTACACCCGTCAAGCAATGAAACAGTCTTGAAAAAATAACCTACCTCATGTGGATGTTATACTCGGTACCAAGTCGTGCCATTATCTTCGCATTGTTGGTCAGCATCTTGCAATGATATTTGTGGAGTGCAGCAACAAGGACCTTGTCCTCGGCTTGGACTGCGACTCTTCATCAGCACCCACACCAAAGCCACTATCATATCAGGCAACTTACAGATGGGTGCATGTTGATTTCTACCTTTGGGATTGTGAGACATCGTCGTTGTGGAGCGAGACTGCACAGCGCAAGGAAAAGACAATACAATAGAGTTGCAGAGGCACGAATCAAGTACAATAAACAAAATCACGTGCCTGGCCTGTGCACGGGACCACATCGAGATGGTCTTGCTTATTAGGCGTCAAGTTGTTCTGGGAATTTGACATGAATGGTGATTGTCTGCGGTGGGGACAGGAACTGCTGTGTGCATGATCAGTGCAGTCATCAGGTGAGGAAAGTGAACTTACTCATTTTTCACATTTGTAATGCAGAAGATGGTAAGGATGGATACAACACGCTCGCAGTAAGGAAAACGGGTGAGATGGGAGAGCTGACACACAAGGTGGGAGGGACGTGAGAGGAAGAGTGTGGCATATAAGGCCAACTGGGCATTGCTGGGGCCCTGCTTTTTTGCAACGTGAGAGCGAGGACGGCCCAGGATGGGGTGTGGCACGAGGGATGTTCGATGTGGGTTCAAGGCTGAGAGTGCATTCAAAGGTGGGAGAATACACAATGGGGGACCACCATGTCCATTCCATGGATGATATCCCATGACGCTGGAGGACATCTGGTAGGGTGGGATCATGCTGGTCAGCACAACGGAGAAGGGGAACGAGTTCCGATGTGGGTGGGAGGCTCATGCGTGAAGTGGGGTGGAGGGGGGGGTGAACGGGTGAGAGGGCATGCGTGGAAGCTCATGCGAGGGCATGGTGGGGGTGAACAAGAGAGGGGGCACACGTGGGGGCGAACACAGAGCGTCCAGCAAGTTTGTGAGGAGGTGCGCACCCGCCCCAAGCCTCTTGACTACGTGCTTCAGCCTCAGCACAGAAAGTGCGCTGGAAAATCTTCCTGTGGAGTCTCCATGCGTCACTGTAGGGTAGCACGACTGTACTAAAGTCCATGCCGGACCTTGTCATCACCCGGTCAGCATGACATCAACAAGAAAGAATAAATATAGTACACACCAAATGAGCTGCGATCACTGGATGATCAGAGTACAACGCTGAGCGCTGATCAAGATCGAGCAGACCACCCGTTGTCTAGATTGAATCAAACACTGGCGTGACCAGACCAACACTGACTTACATAGAGAACGGATTGTCATCTTTGGGGTTGCTTAATACCTCGAAACCACCCAACTTCCACTCCACGGAGGGTGATATAAAGATCACATTCTGTCTATGAGCGCTGAGTGTCGTCCTGGACTGAGAATTGACTTGCACGTTAGGCAACCGGGCTTACACAGAGAAATGCTTAACTCGATGAGTATTTATACTCCTACTCGTGTCATGATCGGACTAGCGAGTGCGAAGATAGCAGTGAGGCGCCTGTCTCAAGGACCGGAGAGACCTTGCAAGCTCACTAGTGGGACACCGTTTCTCACGGTCCCAGAGGATTGACACAAACACGTCGTTGGCATGCAGGAGATTATTATTATTATATTCACTTATTGGGAAACCCCGGTCAGTAAGTAGTATTTAGCTCTTGAGCTAACTTATCAGTCACACAAGGTGACTGAACGAAAGCGGCGGTACCAGGACCCGAGGACTCAGCACCACAATCAAGTTTTCTTACCAAAAACAGACCTGGCCCTGCTGGTCAACGGTAAATACGTCATTGTGATTGGGCATTTCTAGATTCAGGTATGGATTCCAGTCCTCGATGCGGAATTGGATGACTTTCGACGTATTCTTGGAACATGTTCGGGTGTTCCACATACTACTACCCTGGAGAGCACCCCATTCCGATAGCTTCCCCATGTTGGAGATAGACGACCGTGAGCGACGAACTTGATGAACCACTATACCATGTAAACATGGCGACTAATGAGGCACTCATGAGGGCATGTAGTGCCCACTGCCAAGGCAGAAGTGGATGAGGCGACCATGCGAGAAAGCATCATGATGTCCATCATGCATTCTCTTCTGCACATCCACGAACTTAGAAGGTAAGTTATGCCGCAGTGCAAGGTGCAATGTGTGAACCGAGCAACATCTTAATCATAGCACATGCAGGGTCGTCTCGATCTGGAACGTCAGGGCTGGTTCTGAACCAGTCCTGGTAGGCTGTGGCAGCCAGCGAATGGACATCGAAACATTGAACCGAAAGCATCCTAATGGAACGTTTTACTTACAGCATCCTGAGGGAGAACGTTGACTGTCTAATGTGGTGGCCAAACTCGGCCCGAATTCAAAAAAAAGTTCTGATCTGAACGTCGCCAGTTGGGCGATGAATCGTTCGAAGGTCGGCAATCCCAGACCCGGAGGACGACATAGGGTGCTTGGCGGTGTTCTGCATACTTTCCTGACATTCAAGATGCCAGAGTCACATTTTGGGCTGATCATAACAGATATACGGCCAGTGCGCAATCGAATAAATCCATCAATATGGAAACTTCTATTTTGCTCTCCCTCAGTGCACTCACAGGCTTGCTCATTCATCTCGCCTTCCATGGCATTTCTGTCCTTATCTCTAGGAGGCGCAAGAGCGTCATCAATGAATGCGTTGCTCGGGAAGAGTCGGCCCTCGAGAAAAGTGTCAGACCAACCAGAATCTTCATTCCGAACGTGCTTGCCAGGTGGCCATGGCCTCGCCGGATTAACCCAAATTATGCCGTGGTCAAGAAGGAGGCTGCTGCTTGGATGACAAACTTCAGAGCCTTCAGTCCCAAAGCCCAGGATGCCTTTAATCGCTGCGACTTCAGTAAGTGTTTTCCTTCATATCCTGTCCACATAAATAATACCCATTTTGTTTGATAGATCTCCTCGCCTGTCTAG
>JBBPSC010000788.1:0-14059 GCA_038093395.1 Baorangia bicolor
AGGTTACTAACTTGAATCAATCAATCTGATCAGATGGAGTACACTTGTACAAGTGTAATAATTAGTATCATCGTTTCCAACCCCCATCTCGTCCTCTGCGAATCCAAACACTTTATCATTGACCCAATACTCGCCTCCTACACTCTACAAAATGTTATGAGCCCCAGGTCGCAAAATCAGATCTAGACATATCATTTTGTCCAACGGGCACAGTCGCCGCCGCCACCTACTACTCCGCCACCGCCTTCCACAAGAAAGATCACTGAAACCTGCAGAATGCTAGGTGAATTACCTGGTTATGGTATTCATTCTAGTGGGATCTTGATGTTATTATGCACAATCATTCAATGGCCCGGTTCGGGCAACCCTGGACTTGGTACGAGCCACGAATGGGAGGCTGTCTCGGATCTGTTTCGTTTTATTGTTCAGTGTCGCTGCCAAGGGTATTATCTAGACTTCATTAATATTGCTATGTTGCTTTCAATGTATACACTCTACAAAGCGGCCACGCTGTGTGTGACTCCAGCCAACTATTCTCATTCAAATCACTTCAAATACACTTTGAGGTGTGACTTCGGCGTGCTTGTTCAACGTTTGGCACAGGCTACTTTCTCCCTAATATACCAGTGAGAATTCCCGCGATCCTGAGTTTAAGAATGCTTGACAATGTACATGCGAAGCCCATGAGAGATTACGGATCGTAAAGGTCATAACCTAGAGAGAGAAGGCCATCATGGGGCGTGAATAACAGGCCTCGTCGGACTTGAACCGACAAGTCTGCGGAATTCTGCGCGGTGATCAAGTCACGTGAGATGACGACGCTGCGCTTTCCCAGTTTGTCAATGCCCTATTCGCTTGCTGTGCGACGCAGTCGAGTGACACCTTCACGCACGACGACCACTCAAGAGAACAAACACGCAGGAACGTCTTCTCGCCACAATGTGGTGGTTGGACCCAGGAAAAGAAGTTTTGAACGTCGTGCGTATCACTTCCAACATCTTCTACCAATGTCAGTCTGAAATCGATTCCTGTAGTTGTTCAACAGAATTCTCGCTCCATATGTCGAGAACCTCGATATGAACCAGGTCAATTATGGAATAGGACAAGGTCAATCTGCTCACTCAATTTCCTGCCACTCCCGCAAACGTCGTGTCATCTCTAGGTCAGCTGACGTTGCGGAACCTACGCCTCAAAAGAGGTGCTCTTGACAAGTTCAGACTTCCCGTTGACGTTCTCGAAGGTCGGTACACAACTTACTCTCTGACACTCGTTAAGATATTGTTTCCAGGACATCTCGGGACATTCACTTTGTCCCTGCACTGGATGAACTTGGGTAGCCAGCCCGTGGAAATACTCATCGAAGATGTCTACCTCCTTGTAGTGCCTTCCTCGCAGGCTAACATCGATCCTGAAGAGGAAGAACGTAGGGCTCAGGCCACTAAGCAAGAGCGCCTCGAGAATGCCGAATTGTTGCACATGCGCGGACAAGCAGAGGTTTCATCGGGTGTGTAACTTCCCAGCTTTGCGTCAATAGTTCTTCATACGTCCAATTTGGCCTAGCAGATGCATCCCATCAATCGCAGGGTCTTTGGGCTTCTTTAACCGCTAAGATAATCAACAATTTGCAAGTGACAGTCAAGAATATCCACATAAGATACGAAGACAAGCTGAGCGTTCCTGGTGTAAGTATGATTGTTTGATAAACTCTCCATGATCCATATCGTTGCTTGTAGCATCCTTTCGCTGCGGGAATCACACTCGCGGGCTTCGCCATCCAGTCAGTCGATGAACATTGGGAGCCAGCATTCATCGAAAGTACCGCGGGCGCAATCCATAAAGTAGGTAGTATCTAGAAGTTTCACAACGTCACTCATCGCGATGTAGCTGTCGAGCCTGGTATCCCTGGCCATCTACTTTGATACGGATTCTCCTAGCATGGCTGGCTTGCCATCATACGAAGCCAAGAGGAAGTTTATAGATATGGTATACTGTTACCCACGTTTACCGCTGTAACTAACATTTGTGGGCAGATCTCCCTTAATGACCAAAATTCCACCCACCAGTTCATCCTCAGTCCCGTTTCTGGGGAAGGCAGAGTAAGTAATGTATTAGCTATGATGACGTATGGTCTTACCAAGCTCCTGGAGATTGTCGTGAACCACAAGATAGACGACAAGACACCTCAGTTTGATGTGCACCTGCGGTTTGAGGAGATCGGCGTAGCTTTAGATGACAATCAATACCGGGACGTCATATCTCTTGTGGATATGTACCATTTTTATATCCGTCAGCATCAAGTAAGTTCAAATGTAGACGTTACACCACAGACTACTGAAGTCTCCAGTACCGCAAATTCCGACCAAGCGATGAAGACTTGACGAGAAACCGCGCAAGAGCTCGTCTACGATTCGCTGGTTCAGCCATTTTAAACAGCGTCCATGAACAACGGCGCAAATGGACTTGGGCTCACTTTGCGGAACGTCGCGACGACCGAAACAAATACGTGGAGCTTTTTGAAAGAAAACTCATGAAAACTCTCCGAGAACATGTACGTATATCCTTTCGGTGGACGGATTCTCCGTGTTCATGATTTGGGAATAGGAGGCTGCCTCGATCGCAGCCTTGGAACGCAAGCTCACATATGAAGACATCCGCTTCTACAGGTCCATCGCGCGGTCTCGTCTAACGAAGGATATTGCACAACGAAAAAAGCTCGAGGAAGAGCGCGCTCAGCAACAACAAGCGCGCAGCTGGACATCTTGGTTATGGAATTCTGCAGACTCTGATGTTTCAAATGAGGATACAGCTTTCGGCGGTCCGATGACTGAGGAGCAACGAAGGCAGCTATACGATGTCCTCGACTACGACGAAAAATCTGCTATCGCGGCCTCCTTTGAAACACCGCGGGATGCTGTAAAGTTGCGAGTTGCAGCTGAACTAAGAAAGGGATTTTTTGCATTGAAGAGTCATCCAAGAGGAGAGGCCTCGGATGTTATATCTATGGTGTTTGAATCATTCTGTGCTGACTTTGTCCAACGACCGGACAATTTCGAAGCATCGGTCTCTCTTGGAGGTTTGAGTGTGTTCGATGGGACCACGAAGAATACTCTTCATCCTCAAATCGTACAAGTCAAGAATCCTATAGCCAAGCATGTCAGGCCAGGGAAGCATACGGAGTCCGACGAGCCTTTCTTTTACCTCAAACTTGAAAGTAATCCACTTGATCAGCGGGCAGATACTGCTCTTACAGCTCGCATGCGCCACATGGAGATCATCTATCACCGAGGGTACGTGGAAGCAATTGCGAAGTTCTTGAGACCTCCCGAGAGTCAACTGGAGTCGGTGGAAGCGTTGCTCGTAAGTAAATGAGTGTTTCCCTCTCTCGCGAGCTGACTGTATTCCAGAACGTTGCCAGTCAGACACTGGAGGGCTTGCGAAAGGAGACCCGGGCCGGTTTGGAATATGCGTTACAATCCCACAAGACAATTGATTTGCAAGTAGACATGAATGCACCTGTCATCATCATTCCGGAGGAGTATGCATTCTCATCGACACTTTTCCTATGTGACCTGACCTTCCATCAGCATCACCTCCCTCGACGGTGGTCACTTGATCATTGATGCGGGACATATTGCTGTGGAGAGCGACCTCGCCGATAAAGACGCCATGCGCGAGCTACAAGCAAAAAAGAATCAGCAATATAGCGAAGCAGACCATAGGCGCCTGGAATCCCTGATGTATGACAAGGTGATGCTCAGGCTCGAAGCAGCGCAGGTGATTCGCTTTCTTGGATTACGGATTCTTGTACTGATCAACCGCAGTTTATCATAGGCACTAACTTGCAAGCGTGTCGCGACGCTCTGACGTCGAAAAGTGGCGATCACCTCCACCTACTGGAGCGTACGAACATTGATCTTCAAGTGCAGAACTCAATTGTTCCAAGTGCTCTCAACCTTGCCCGATTCAAAGTTTCTGGGAAACTGCCAAGTTTACATGTCAATCTGTCCGACGCGAAGTATAAGACACTCATGCGGTTAATTGACGTTACCATTCCACAATTTGGCGAGGAATCGGAGAAGAGGTACAAACCAAAGTCGTCACCACCGTACATCGATACGGAACCCATAGTCTTGCCTCTATCTGCGGGATTGTTCTCGCCCACGGGACTGGAATACAACGTCGATGATAACCAATCCGAAACTGAGCATACCTCTACTAACCGCGACGATATATTCTTTGAAGCGAGCGACGGGACCTCGGAGGTAGTAGATTTTATCATTTACTGCCTGAGCCTCACTGATTTGTACAACAGAATCCAGAACTTCGGCAGCACATCTTCGAATTCGACTTCGCGGTCGACGATTTACGTGCGTCGATTTCACGGTCAGGTCCAGATGGGGGCGAGAAGTCGCTTGGATATGTCACCCTCCAGCACTTCCGGCTTGGCTTAGTGCTCCTTAAATACAATCTAACTGTGGATGTCAATCTCAGGTGAGCTTGAGCATAATGAGCCTAGGTTCTAGTTGACAATCTGCGAAGAGCTTTGATCATGAATATCGTGCAGGCCGATAAGGATCCGATTCGACTCATTTCATCAGATTACACGAATGGCGGTGGTGACAAGGACCTTCTCTCAGTCTCGTATCTGCGCGTTCAGAGAAATTCTCCGGAGTTTTCCACAGTTTACGACAACATTGAGCAGAGTGTCGATGTTCGGCTATCAACATTCATTTTCAATGCCGCACCGGAGCCTGTCATTTCCCTCTATGACTTCCTTATCACCACGTTCGTTCCGCGAGGAACTTCAGCGACTGTTGAAAACTTGGAACCTGCGGGCGTCACGGGGACACAACCCCGATCTAACAACACCACCCGTATCGCCATGAAGCTAGATAGCATCCGAGGTGGGTAATGGTAAATGTAGTTGCAAGGGTTCTGCTTACTACGACGACCAGTTGTATTGATCAACGACCTCGCCAGCTTGGCGACTCTCTCACTGTCAACGGCTTCTGTTCTCATGGTTTTGAGATCGAATACTATGCGTATCACTGGTCGTCTGGGGAGTCTAGCCCTGAGCGATGATCGCTCCGTGGATGTTTGCCGAGAGGAGTTTAAGCAAATTTTGTCTATCGAAGGCAGCAACTTTGCCGAGTTCAGATACCAGACCTATGACCCCGAGGATGAAGGTTACACTGGCATCAAATCAGCTATCTACTTGGCCGCGGGCTCGCTCAAAGTTCACTTCCTCGAGCAGCCCTTTCACGACATGTACCTGTTTGTCACAAAACTTGCGAAGCTCAAGATTCTGTATGACACAGCTCGCGATGCAGCTGTACAGAGAGCCTCTGAAATAGAACGTATGCAATTCGAGATCTCCGTGAAGACCCCCATTGTCGTCTTTCCTTCTGATCCCGCACGCCTTCCTGATATTGTAACGATGCGTCTCGGTGAGGTCTTTGCAAGCAACTCCTTTGACGGGAATATCAGTAGGATTTCGGCGAGCCTCGATGGCCTACAGCTTGTGTCGGACCTATATTACGATGGCAAACTGTCCACGCTCAAGATTGTTGATGACATCAGTATCATTGGAGACGTTTACCAACATGCAAACATTGATCACTTTCAAGATGATGAGATTCCGGATGCCCAAGTAAGCCCCACACCTCTACAAAGTGGATGCTACTCATCCGTTGTGACAGGTTGCCATCAAAATATCCGACATAAAGCTCTACCTCACTCAAATCCAATACGAGATTCTCGTTGGACTGTCTCAGTCAATACCGCGAGTGCTTGCCGGTGCTCCTGAAGGCAGTGCCCAGGCTGATTCCGCTGTAACATCCGCCTCGAGTCTCGGCAACCCATTATCCACTACTCCGGAGGCGCAAATGTCCCTTGTCAATCTAGAACCTGAGATCCGTGTATCATCTACTCCCGACGGAGGCCGGTCCTGGACTACTATTGACCTGGTGGCATCTATAGCTGCTGTCAGACTGCACTTATATGACAGAGAGGCAATCACCGAGGCAAATCTTAGAGATCATGGAATTGCACGATTTGCTCTAAATGACGTCAGCCTCCGTTCCAAATCAATGTCTGACGGGGCTTCTGAGGCCCAGTTGGTCTTACGATCATTCACCATGAGCAACACCCGACCTGGCGGATCCAAATTCAGGGAAATCGTTCCCGCTGCTGATCATGAACGGAACCAGTTCATGGTCCTTTATACTTCGTCTGGTACTTCTGCTCTTGTAATCATGACGGTCGATGCTCCTCACATCATCTTTTCCGTGGAGCCCATCTTCTCCCTTCTGTCATTCTTCGCCAGTGGTCCCCCGGGTCTTAAGGTCTCTGACAAAAACGACGAAAGAGAAACCAAAAGAGAACCTTCGACGCTCTCTACCATCGACTTACGCCTCGAGCTTCACGATGTTTCCATCAGTGTACTCGAAAACGATACCGACCCCTGTTCCCAAGCCATTAGACTTCGTATAAATCAAATCTTAATATCTCAGCAGGTTAGCATCGCTCCAAGTAATCATGGGCAATATACTGACTGAGCATAGGGTGTCATGGCATTGAGCGTCAACCGGCTTGGGATGTCGCTGATACGAATGGGAGCAGAATCGGATACCGTGCGCTTTTTGGATGATGTTGACCTGACGTTTTCCCTTGACAGTCGGGCCTCTCAACCAGAACAACACGTATCAATGGAAAGCTCATCGACGGAGATAGTCTTTCGGGCATCATACCGTGATATCATGCTCATCACTGCAATCGCCACAAAGGCCATTGAGCTGTACGCCAGATCCCATGGAGATACCTTACTCGACGGAAAACAGTCCTCGAACGTACAAACTCGAACTACTGGGTCTGCATCATCCCTGGTGGCTGCGCGACGAACACGTGCGAAAGCACGTATTGTCATGTCGAAAGAACAGGTATGAACCCAGCAGCACACTCACCTGTGAAAGGTACATAATGACGCCTTCACAGATGAAAGGGACCGTTGATGGCTTTAGATTGATTTTAATCGGGGATCTGCACGAACAGCCTATGCTTCAATTCAATGTGAAGCCCTTTATATTGATGGCTAAGGACTGGTCATCGGGGGTGAGCCTTTCACGGCAGGATCAAACTCGTGAAATTGACACGAGCAATTTATCAGCTCCAGGCGTCAGGCGTGCTAGAGACGAAGATCAACTATTGGAATCTCACAAATTCGCACTGGGAACCTTGTACGATCTTCTTCATTATCAGTTCATCAAGCAGTTGACCTTCTGTTCCTAGTGATTGACCCTTGGAAGTTTACGCTATCGGTGATTTTTGGTTAATTGACCACCTGGGCGGTTTGCGCTGACAGTGATCATGATAGGTAAGTAAGGAGCAGGCTTCAAGTGCTCTCAAGGTGTCTATGACTGCTCGTGAACGCTTGGACCTCAACCTTAGCACTACATTCGCCGAGCTTGCAACAACCTCCATCAACATGTGGGGGCGAGAACGAGAACTAGTTCTGCAGAAGGATCGCGGGAGCTATGCTCCATATCGAATTCGGAATCGCACGGGTTCTCCTCTTTTCGTCTGGTCAGATAACGATACCAGCAGTGGGATGCAGGAGAGCAATGTAGTCAAACTTAACCATGATCAGATCATAGACTGGCGATTTGATGACTGGAAGAAGATGCGGGAAGTAGGTCCAACCATGGACTTCCTCAGTCGTGCGCTGATCAATATTCAGCACGGTTCGGCGTCCGAACAACACAACATTGGCATTCAAGTAGTCGGGAAACCATGGGAAGCTCTTCGAGGTATTCCGGTTGACAGGGAGGGAGAGTTCACCTTCTCGCTGCGGCCGCGGGTGGAGAAATATGCTGATCGTCTGCTGTGCGCCGTAACTGTGGAAGACAATGTCAAAATAGTGACTCTGCGCTCGACTTATTTGGTGGAGAACCTGACGTTTTACCCATTGGAACTCATGTTGGTGGACCACACTGGGCATCCTGTGTATTCATTAGAAAAGATTGGTCAGTTGCTACTTGGTATCCTCGATTTGTCGGACTCACGGCCATGAAGCTCCTGGCCAAGACTATGCACTGCCCATTGAAGCCGTCACACAGAACAGACTTAAACTCCAGCCAGATCGTAAGCACAACATTTTTGACATATACTGAAACCTACCAGATACCATTACAGAGGGTTTTGGTTATCGCTGGTGTTCGTCTCTGCGATTCGAAGATCTAGTTTCCAAGAAGTCTTTTTCCATTAGCTGTCCTCACAACGATCAACGGGAGGCACCCTTCCGTTTCCAAGCATGGGTACAAACAGACACCAACGACCCCGCTGCACGGCAAGTTTTATGTCACGCTCCTCGACATCTCCTGACACGCCTCTTAGGAAATCTCCCAAAATCAGAGTCAAACTTCGTGCTCCGATCGAGCTGGAGAACTTGTTGCCATACAATCTCCAATATCGTATCTATGACAAACACGCTGACCAGAATTGGAAAAGCTACCTACGAAAGGGTGGCGTAATGCCGGTACACTCAGTGGAACTAGACCACTTGGTCCTACTAAATGTAGAGGTGCAAGATACAGGTGAATATGCCGAGTTACTGGCGTGCGGAACTAATGGTTCGTGCAGTCTTCAGTCCAAGCGATTTCGCCATCATTAACACAGACCGCCACTCTGACTTTGATATTGAATCCCGGTTGTCACTTCGCGATCAATCCAATCGCAAACTCCACCTGAGTCTCAATTATGTGTATGTGACTTCTCTATTTTACAAGATGTCGCGATCTCACCTACATCGAGTCGGTATCCCGAGTCTGGCGGAGCGTTCAAAGTCCAGATTTACTGTCCATACCTTGTTGTGAACAAGTCAGGGATGCCTTTCAGTGTGAGGACAGCTCGATCTAATCGCGCTACTTCTCCGTTGGACGTTGCTGGTGATGCTCGACTAGGTATGAGCATGTTATTTTCTCTTGGTGTCACTTATTCATGTATGGCGTAAGACGTCCTCGCCACCCCCGTACCATTCTGTAAGTTCCGATGCCTTACTACGGACTAGCACGCTAATAGCACGGGTAGTGCTGTCTCATCCTCACGACAATGCGCAAGCGTTTATATTCAAGGTCGGGGAAGCGAGTTGGTCAAATGTATCGTCCCTTTCATGTGGCCTGAACTCGTATGAATGCTGATGTTCTCCTGATGGTTGAAGGTATTCAGCCTTGAAGCTCCGGCGGCTGACGCCGAGATGGTGATTCCGTCCACGAAACAAAGGAACGAGGAATATCATTTCGGATTATCGTGGACAGAAGGACTGGGCAAGTACAAACTAACGAAAGTGATCACGATTTCGCCGAGGTTTATGTTGAAAAACGACCTCCCTTGCCCCATCCAATTCCGCGAATACAAGGGGTTACCACGTGGTCGAGCTGTACTAGATCCAGGAGAACGTATCCCATTACAAATCATGCAAGCCGGAGAAGAGAATCTTCTCACTATTGCGTACACTGGTCTCAACGCGCGATGGTAGGTGAACAGGAACGAAAAGTTTCTGCAAGTTTGACCGAGAATCATTAGGTCATCCCCTGTCAACATCAAGGACATCGGAAGCATTCACCTTCGAGTGCCTAGAGCATCAGACGATAATCAAGTGGATATAGTCACAGCAGACATCAAAATTGATGGGTCCACTATCTTCGTTACCTTCTTCAAAGCAGATGGATGGCCTTTTGAACTAGAAAACGACAGCGATTATACCGTTTTTGTCTGCCAATGGGTAACATTCGTTTTTAATGCTGCCCCGCTGCTGTTAATGACCATATTCAGGACTCGGGTCGAAATGAAGTAGAAGCAGTGAAGTCGAGCATTCCGCGATACAAGCTCGCACCGCATTCGGTCACGCAATATGCTTGGGACCAGCCTGCCGCAAGGGAAAAAAAGCTCATGTTGATGATTAACGATGCACGCCGCGCGGTTGATATCATGGAAATCGGTGTTCTTGTTCCATTCAGATTCCATGTTCGTCGCAATGGTACCTTGTTTTGGTTTTGCTGACCAGCAATCTAGGATCGACAACGAGCACGTGCCATATCGCTGGACGTACGGGCGGATCGCCACAAACAAGTATTACGAATCACCCATTATGTTGCAGAGCGCAGTCTCTATAAGCCCAAACACCGTACCGGCTCGCTATCCCGATCTGACACACTGGGAAGTCTCGAGGCCTTCGAGGCAATTCCAGAGGATGCCGCACCTACCCTCAGGGTCGAAGTCGGTCTTGCAGGAATAGGAATATCCCTCATAAATCGCAAGATGATTGAGGTGGTATATGCCTCATTAGAGTCCTTACGTTTTGAATACAACAATACCCCAGTCTCGCAGGCAGTCACTCTGTGTTGTGGATCTCTTCAAATTGACAACCAGCTTCATGACGCATTATATCCTGTTCTCCTCCAACCAAGCCCTGTTTCCAAGGAAGTCAGCGGAACGGCCGCCGTTCCACCAACAATTCAAGCCTCTGTCGTCTGGCTAAAGGATCAAGGTAGGGAAGATATGGGACCAGGAACTCGTCCTTTCTAACACGGCCTTTATAGAGCACGGTGTCCTCTTCGTTAAATACTGCTCGATTCTGTTGCAGGCCTTGACAATTGAGGCCGATGAAGATTTTCTCTTCGCGATCTATGATCTCACACAGGTCAAAGGCGCCTCATGGGAGGAGAACGTAGAAGAGTGAGTTCATAACATGAAATTCGGACCATGGCTCATCCGTTCCCAAGTATCTTAATACAGCACCCCGAGATAATTCCCGACCCACTGCCCACTGCACCCGGACGAGATGTTTATTTTGAAGTGCTCCAATTGCAACCCATTCAACTAACTCTATCTTTCATGCGAACTGAAAGGGTCAGCAGTGAAGAGAAGTAAGTCGCAGATAGTGCATGCTACTGTCCAATCTCTTCATGTCGACGCAGGTTGAGCATTCGGAACCCCTTGGCAGTGGTCGTCAACGCGCTAACTATGACACTGGGGAATGTCAATGATGCACCTCTTGAGCTCAACGCCCTTGCCATCACAGATATGCGGCTGACAATACCCGAACTGCAAAGTCGTATCACATACCACTACCGTCAAGATGTCCTGCGGCAACTGTACCGCATCCTCGGTTCCGCCGATTTCATTGGGAATCCAGTGGGCCTCTTCACGAATGTGAGTTCTGGGGTTGCAGACATCTTTTACGCACCATACCACGGCGTTGTCATGCATGGGAACAAGGAATTAGGTATCGGAATCGCAAAGGTAGCTGACTGTTCGCCCTGGTCTATGGGGAGCGTTCTGACCCAAAGTCCAGGGTGCTGCTAGCTTTGTCAAGAAGACGGTGTTCGGTCTATCAGACAGCGTGACCAAGTTCACAAGTAGCCTGGGCAAAGGTCAGACAACTTGATCCCGTTAAATGGACACTTCTGACTTGACTCCAGGCTTGTCCGCCGCAACGTTTGACGCAGAATATCAAGCGCAACGTAGGCTGTCACAGCGCCGCAATCGACCTCGTCATGCAATGTAAGAAGTAATATTTCGTTCGACTTGCTCTGTATTCACCCCTTGTTAGTTATGGTGTAACTGCAGGTGGTGAGGCGCTCGCCACTAGCGTTGTCAGTGCAATGGAGGGCATTGTGGTATGCAGAACGGATGAACTACACCACAGTGATTACTCATGAAGTGTTAGACGAAGCCCATCCAGGGAGCAGAGACAGAAGGTGCCATCGGATTTTTCAAAGGCATAGGCAAGGGCTTGGTTGGGTGCGCATGCATGCTACTTGCGATAGTACTACCTAATGTGATTACAGTGCTCTGACCAAACCTGCGGTCGGCGTGTTCGATCTCGCGTCAAACGTCTCTGAAGGTAGCCACGTCCCTCGTCACCATCATTCATGATTGTTAATGCTGCGTCAGGGATAAGGAACACCACGACCGTGTTCGATAAACCAGAAAGAGACCGCGTTAGACCGGTGAGTGGCCATAAATCATCATATTGTCAGTGCCAGGTCTTATTTTAATTCATTCTAGCCAAGACACGTCCCTCCAGATGGTGTATTAGTGGTGCGTGTAACGATATAGTCGCTTCGGTTTAGACTCAGAAGACGTGATGATTCCAGCCATTTTCGAGTCGTGAGGCACTCGGCCAGTATTGGATGAGAGACCTGGAACAAGGCGCTTACAGGAACGAATGCTATGTCGCTCACATCGGTAAGTGTTGAATTGTGCATATGCTGTAGACGTTGAATATCTGGACAGACCATGCAGGCGGCGACAATGTTGTCTTATTGACCTCCGCAAGGGTGCTCTCGTTTTGGTCCAAGAGGTTACGCCTAGAGTGGGACCTGCCTCTGACCATGGTACAGGGTGTCACTACCGAGGACAACGGTATTCGATTTTCGCACAAATCGGGCAAGGACCATGACAAGTTTGTACTGATACCTGACAAGAACGCACAAGTGTGGTTCTTTGCACAAATCGCATCGGTGGTGAAAGCATTCAATAACAGGCGTAGAATGGACTAGCAGGCAATTGATAGATCGGATTGAATAACTAGTGGTTGTATCATGTAGTATCCCTGTACTACGCGGAAGTAAATTGTAATATATGCATTGAAACTGAACATGTGAGATACCTATGAACAAGTACGAGTGGAATAACTGTAGCGAAAGGAGTGGGAGGAAGAAAAGATTGGAGGGTTAGCGCATTCCAATGATGATGATGATAATGATATTATATACTATGTGAAGGGTGGGGTATATTCCTGACGGACAAGCTAATCAGTCCCTTGACGCGAACGTGTTGCGAAGCCGCGCCCACTTGGTGCAGCAGTGACGTCGGACAAAGTCGGGCTAGCCTGCGGTGCCGCAGTTGCTGTACTAGAAATTCGTGCCCTCATGATAGGCAAGTCGGTGTATTCTGTCACGTGCCTCTTCTCCATGTTATAATCCTGGTCTGTGGATGTTCCAGAGTCATCGGAGTCATGTTGCATCGCCTTCTTGCTCTCAAAGCTACCGTAACTGTCGCGTGGGCTCGTGGAACAGGCACTCTGAAACTCGGTGTCAGACTCATCGGTAGTAGTCATGGCTGGTGTCAGAGCAGGGTTCGTCGGCGCAGTAGTTGCCGCCACAGGAGAAAGCGCCGTCAAGGAAGCTCCAGAAGCAACTTTCCGGAGTGATTGTCGCACCAATGTATGAGATGTCTCCGCAGTGGGCGTGAGGAGATCAGTATTATCTGTCTCAGATTCGAGTTGTCCTGGGATCTTGTCCTCTCGTTGAGGTATGGGTGAACCATTATTCGGAGTGGATGAACGTTGTGGCGTCACTGAGGCGGCAGTGTCAATGGAATGGCGTGTGATAGTACCGGTGCCAGTTCGATTTGTAGACGCTGTATCACTACGTTCTCTGCGCCTCGCCTTGATAGGAGGGTTGTTTACGAGCTTGGTACCCCGTGGTTGGCGCAGGCGGACGGACACAGCGGCATCCGAACTCTCGTCGGCACGCTCATCAGTAGCATAATCGGACCCAGTACTCCTGTATCCTGCAGATCTCTTCTTGCGGTCTTGGATGTTCTCCGACGCCAATGCCGTTTCCAGCTGCCAAATAGAGCGAATCAGCAAATGACTGGATCAACAGTGACATATCCACTGACCTTTTGCTGAATCTGCAAGACTTTTTGTGCGATCTTATCGCTGCGCTCACTGATACCTTCATCGACGGCCATCATACCATCTTGTACGACTTCACTCTGCGTTGCTGAGAATCTCTTCTTCTTTGTCGGCGACGCTGGAGTCTCTTCCTCCTCTGTGATGGTATCTGTCTCCCGCTCGGATTTACTGGCAACCAACGTATCATCCATTCCCTGTTCGTATGCCTCTGCAAGAGTTGACTCTGTGCCGAAGCTGCGCAGTCGAGATCCATTGTTTTCGTGAGGTCCATTCTTCACGGCATCGCTAGTCCGCCTCGAACGTGTTCCACTGGCAGATCTTGCGGAAGCGGACATGCGTGAACCAGGGCGGGATGAG
>JBBPSC010000789.1:0-14049 GCA_038093395.1 Baorangia bicolor
GCGCACAGCCCTGAAGGGTTGCATCCTGAATGCGCCACTCTGAGTCTATACAGTATGATAAGAACATCTCATAATGCCAATAGGAAACTCTCTGAATCATAATGCATATTACCAAAGTGTAACTGTTTGTGCGGAAAATGTAGCCAAGCCTAATATACATTATGAGAGTTTCTTATATATGCATTTTGAGATAAGTTATGGTACTTGGCTCGAGTGGCAACCCTCTTCTCTGATGTGTGAGTGACTATCTCCGGTGCCACCATTTGCAATCTACATAGCCTATCTGGTGGTCACACACACAGGGATGCTGACATCAAGGGATGGCACATAAATAATATTCAGGACCAGAGTTCGGCGCTGTTCCTCAATTGAAGCCACTTTGTATGCAAATTCAAACTTTAAATATCAATATTTTTTGCATGCTGTGCAAAGTGCTGCCTTCAAGTTGGTTAAACAGTTGGTGTGGTTTGAAGCTAGTATGTATGTAACTAGCTAGACCTTGCAGGGAATGAGTCACTAGCTGGATTCATTTGGCAAGTCCTATAGATTTCACCCACACCATATAAACCCTCGATGGGGCACCTGCCGGCCATTCTCAATCCCATGTCAGCGCTGCCACAGTTTTTGAGTGAGTTGTCAAGTCACCAGTGAGTACCGTCGATTTGGAATACTATATGCACCATTGATCAAGTGAACTGCCCAGGTTCCTGACTATGGCAGGTTACACTGTACTTGCTTATGACTATCTTCTTACTTTCAATCTCGAAGTACGTGCTTTCCTCCTCCACGAGGTGGTTTTCTGAGTTATTGAAAGGTGGATTACATTTGGCATGCTTCACAGACCACAACAAAAGTCATATTTCTGCTCAACCACTATGGAACCTTAATTGGACAATTTTGCCTCATGCTCAAGGAGTTAGGAATGCTGAGCGATGGGTCACAAAAGGTACTTGTATCTGTCTGTTTCGTTAATGTTACATGCATGCCAAGCTTGGAAGGACTATAGTTTTGTGCAACTTTCCAGTGGTTCCAGGTGATCTTGCTACTCTTTTTGTCAGAAGCAATTTGCAGTGAGTCCATAGACTCTACTTCAAGCTGTTCTCTCTGACACTCAAGCATAGCTTTAGTTGTGTTACGTGCATGGGCCCTCTGGAGGTGCAGCTATTGTGTTGCTGTTTCCTTGGTGTCTGTCTATGTTTTCTATGTGTTATGCTTTTTCCCCTTTATCGTTCTACTTGTCTTGTTACTTCTTGACTTGTCACTCGCATGTGGTGCGGTAGGTCGGCTTCAATCACTTCTGCTTCATTAATCCTCACCGACCCCTCCAATATTGTCATCACTTATCTATTACCGTAATTTCTCCACATGGACTTATCCCCTCCGCAGCCGCCTCTCTTACGATGACGAGTTCTCATACCTTCCATCGCTTTTTATTTTCCTTGTAAAGCCTGGTCTGTGCACATCCCCTTCTTACTTATTTAAACCTATGCTGTATCGTTTATATCTCCATTCTTGATCTATGCTATACAAGCATACCTTCTTGAATCACCTGGAAGTTAAGCTTCCTCCTCTAAGTCCTTGTGCTCATCCCTAAGCATGACTTCTCATTGACGCTTCTCTCTTCACCCAAGACCTAGTAACCCTAGGCATCCTTGTCCAAGTCCTAGTGCCCCTGGGCATCCTTGTCTGTCTCACCAGAGACCCCCTTGTCCTTTGCATCTCGTTATCCCTGCAGCTCCTCTGATGTTGGTCTCCTCATGAGCATTGCCAGTTGAGTATCCTTGTTGAATGAGACCTCTTTGGTATGCTTCGTGTAACAAAAGATCAAGAATCTCTGTGGTCCCACCTCCTCAGGTGAAGGACCTTTACCACAGTCACCACGAGTCACTTCAGACTATTCCGCAGCCCTAATGAAGACAGTGATGTCGAAATCCCCGACATAGAAAACCTTGCCACACCAGAAATCCCTGCCCCACCTAGCTTCAGACAGTGTCAAATCCTTGGACCAACCAGGTCGTCAACACCACTAGCACCCCCACCCAGAGCATCTACACCCCCAGCATCTCCACCTCATCCCACATCACCAACCATGTCCACCAGAACCCCAGAACTTAAGGCAGCCCTCCCAGCCGACTTTTTAGGTCAATCCGACAATGCCCCCTGATGGATCAAAGCCATGAGGGCTTACTTTGCCCTCAACACCTCCCTGTACACCACTGACGGAGACAAGGTCATGACCACCCTCAACAAGATGAGCGCAGGAAGAGGTGCCTCCTTTGCTGAGATGTGGTATGACAAAATGGCCAACTCGGCCACTCCTAACAATGAGAAAACCTTTGACTACTTCACCTCCAACTTCGAGACCACCTTCTACCCATTCAACACCAAGTCCACAGCTCGCCTAAACCTCACAAAGCTCACCCAGAAGTCCACTCACCTCCCTGACAGAACCACTGATGATGGTTTCCAACAGTACATCACCAACTTCCAGAACCTCATCTGTAAAGCAGGAATCACTGATGAGGTCACCCTCACAGACCAGTTCTCCATCGGACTAGACCAACACCTTGTTGGCATGATCCTCTCCATGTCCGCCCCCCCTACTATGCTCTCCAAGTGAATTGAGCAAGCCAAGACCTTCCACACGCAGAAGATGCACATCCTTGCCCTTAGGAAGGGTCACCCCCAACCCTTGTCCTCTCCTCATCCCGCAAAGGACCCCAATGCCATGGATGTTGACACTGTCACCATCACCAAACTTACTCCTGCTGATCAAGCTCGATGCATCAGAGACAAGCTTTGCTTTCATTGTCGCAAACCTGGCCACAGCGCCCAGAACTGCACCCAGTTCTCCTCCTTCCCAAAGACCCCTCAATGCCCCCAGAACATTCGCACCACAGAAACTTCCCCCCCCCAAGGAAGGGACCCCTACCCCACCCCGCTCCTGCCTCAATGAGTATGTCAACTCACTCAAAACCTCTGGCAAAGACAAAGGAGAAATCCTCGAGGTTCTCAAAACCTGCTATGAAGAACCATCTGAAGAAATCGCTTCAGTGTCCCTGGCACGCATCCAGAAGGCACAGGATTTTTAAGAAGGGAAGCCACCTCAACGTCTCCTTCTCTTACAATGAACCATGTACTTGTAGCACCAAAGAATGACAGAACCTTGCGTCTTCCCATCTCACTACAAGGAAAGAACCAAATCATTGAAACCACCACCCTCATTGACTCTGGTGCAACTGGAAACTTCATCAACCCTTGACTCCTAGCCCTAGGAAATTTCCAAACCTCACCACTCCCCAGCCCCATCATTGCCTACAACGTCAATGGAACTCCCAATCAAAAAGGAACCATCAAGAACAACGCCTTCGTCCCCATCTACTCCAACTTGTTCTCTGACACTGAAAGACTCATGGTAACCCACCTTAGCCACCCCCAGGTTATACTTGGAATGCCCTGGCTCCAGAAATGGAACCCTCAGATCAACCGGAAACATTTCACCCTCGACATCGACCCCGCCACTCCTGAAGAACCCCTCTATCCCAACTGGTTTGACCCTGATCCTGATCATGAAATTGCCACTCTGTTTGCTCAAAGGTATCCTCAAGGGGTTGAGAGGTCTCTCTGTGAGTATCCTCCCTCAAACGGAACCAATGAAGAACATATCAACAAGGTCACCATATTCACCCAACTTAACATCGCTGAAAAACCTAAGGAAGTGTCCATCCCTGACTTCTGCAAGGACTATGCTAATGTTTTCTCTGAAGCAATGCACTCACAACTTCCTCCCCATTGGTCCTTTGATCACACCATTGAACTTAGAGACACCTTCATCCCCAAGGTAGCCAAAGTATATTCCCTTAACCCAGCAGAAAAGGAAGCCTGCAAGGCTTTTATCAAAGAACATTTGAAAACCAGTCGCATCATCCCCTCGAAATCCCCCCAGGCCTCCCCTTTCTTCTTTGTCCCAAAGAGTGATGGATTGCTTCGTCCATGTCAAGACTATCGCTACCTCAACTCTCATACCATTCGAAACGCCTACCCATTGCCCCTCATACCCGAACTCATTGATGACATGAAGGACACCACACACTTCACCAAATTCAACATCTGATGGGGATACAACAACATTTGCATCAAGGAAGAAGACCAGTGGAAAGCTGCCTTCATCACCCCCCTCAGCCTTTTTGAACCCACAGTTATGTTCTTCAGCTTTTGCAATGCCCCCAGCACCTTCCAGGCCTTCATGAACCATAACTTTGCTGATATGATCACTGAGCACTGGCTCAAGATCTACATGGACGACATTGGCATTGCCACCACAGGGTCCCTTTCCCTCCACCATGAACGCACTCATCGCGTTCTCCAACACCTTCGGGAGCTCAAACTTTCCCTGAAAATTTCCAAATGTGCCTTTGACGCCCCCACTATGGAGTACTTGGGCCTCATCATTGGACAAGGGCTTGTTCATATGGACCCAAAGAAGCTCTCTGCCATCGCTGACTGGAAACCCCCTACCTTGGTCAAAGGGGTACGATCCTTCCTTGGTTTTGCCAACTTCTACCAGAAGTTCATTCCTAATTACTCCAATGTCGTCTCTCCTTTAACCTTCCTCACCCAAAAGGATGAGAAATGGGCTTGGACTCCCCTCCAGCAGAAAGCCTTTGATGCCCTTCACAATATCTTTTGCACCGCCCTGGTCCTCGCCATCCCTGATGTCGCCAAATCCTTCTTTGTCATGACGGATGCCTCCCTCCTTGCTGCTGGTGCAGTTCTCATGCAACTCAACCCAAACGGTGACAAGAAGCCCACAGCTTACTTCTCTAAAACCTTCTCCTCAGCAGAACGAAACTATGACATTTATGACAAAGAACTCCTTGCTGTCATCTACGCCCTCGATGAATGGAAACACTACCTCCAAGGCACCCCCCACCTGGTCACAATCATCACTGACCATAAAAACCTCTCCTATATCTGAGATCCTCACAAACTATCTTGTCGCCAAGCCCGATGGGCCCTCTTTCTCCAAGATTTCGACATTGTCTGGGCCATTACCCCAGGCTCGCAGATGGGCCCTGCTGATGCCCTCTTTCAAAAAGATGAGGTGGACACCTCCTCTGACAATGCAGACTGTGCCATCCTCCCTGACCCAGTTGTTATTAACGCCCTTGACCTCACCCTCGCACGACACATCAAATCCTCTGCCACCTCAGACCCCTTTGTGCTAAAAGCTCTCGCTGCCCTCAATAAAGGATCCCCCCTCTTCACCCGTGCCTCCCTAAATGACTGGACCTTTGACAATGGTCATCTTTACTTCAAGGGTCGCATGTATGTTCCTCCTGTAGCTTGCTCTACCCTCCTCCACTCCATACACTCCTCTCCGCTTTTGGGCCACATGGGCATCTTTCATATTAAGTCCATCCTTGAACACAACTTCTGGTGGCCTGGCCTCTCATCCTTTGTAAAACACTTCATCAACGGCTGTGCAGTCTGCCAGCAGAATAAGGTGAACACTCATCCAATGGTTCCCCCTCTCTCTCCAATCCCCTCCTCGCACTCCCTCTCCTTCAAGCAACTCTCTGTTGACCTCATCACTGACCTCCCCCTCTCCGACTCCCACAACTCTATTCTGGTCATAGTAGACCATGGCCTTATGAAGGGGGTAATTCTCACTCCTTGCTCCAAAACCATCGACACCGCCAGAGTGGCACAAGTATTTTTCAACCATGTGTTCAAAAGATTCGGCCTCCATGAAACCCTCATCTCTGACTGTGGCCCACAATTCACCTCCACCTTTGCAAGGGAACTAGCCCACCTCCTGAAATACAATGTTTGTCTCTCCACTGCCTACCATCCCCAGACCGATGGACAGACTGAACAGACCAATCAGGAATTAGAAATCTATCTGCGAATCTTTTGCGCCAACAACCCCTCCTCCTGGACCTCTTCCCTTACTGCAGCTGAATTCCACCACAACTCCACCCCCCACAGCTCCACCAAGAGATCCCCATTCTCCCTCCTCTACAGTTATGAACCTCGTTTCTGTTACGGGTCTAACATTTTTCTCCTTTATCTTATCTCCTGATCTTATCTTATTGCGTCACGTGATCTAATCAGATCTAATCATCTAACTATCGTGAACGCTTTATCTAATCTTTTGGACTTAGAACTTTTCGCGCAACGGACGCTCACTTCTCACGGATCTAAGATCCACTTACACCTAGCACGGTTTCACCTTTTCACTTCATCACCGTGCAGGCTTATATCACACTTCTATTCTACATGCGTTGAACGCATGCCATGCTTCTCTACTTCCATTCTACCACATCCTCATGTGGTACACATGTCTCACTTCCCTTCCCTTCCATGGCTATGTTTCCACACCATGCCTTGTGCACATGTTTCCCCTATATCGTAGATTAGACGTACACAGGTGTACACAAACCATGTAGTATATAAGACCTCAATAGACGGCCAGAGAACTCCAGTCTAGTTCTCTTGGTCTTTTCCCCTCAAAGATCAGAGTAGTCTCCTATTCCTTCGCTCTTCCCCAAGTCTAAGTGTCTCTAGTGCAACCTTTGAGCCACAAGCTTTTTGGGTTGTTTCAGTTCCTATCCCCCTCTAGTAAAGACCTTCCTCCCTGCTTTAGAAAATCACCTCTCTTCCCTCGATGAAGCTTGTAAGGAAGCCCTTGCAGCACATGATTCTGCTTGCAAAGCAATGATGTCTAGATCAGTCCATCACTTCTCCCCCTGGAAAGTGGGTAATAAGGTGTGGTTAGAAGCCTCTCATCTCCACCTTTATTATCCATCCAGGAAACTCACACCCAAGCGACATGGTCCCTTTGAAATCACACAGGTACTATCCCCCCTCACCTATCAACTCCGCCTTCCTCCCACATGGAGAATCCATGATGTTTTCCATGCCTCATTACTCTCCCCTTATCGCTCCACCGACACGCATGGTCCCACCTTCTCTTCTCCCCCTCCTAATGTTATAGATAATGAAGAAGAATACGAAGTAAAGGCCATCATATCCCACAAAGGCCCTGCCAACTGCTGCCTGTTCCTGACTGCATGGAAAGGATACCCCTCATCTGAAAATACCTGGGAACCAGCTTCTAATCTCCGCCATTCCACTGCCCTCCTCGCTGCTTATAAGAAGCAGCACTGACTATAAAGGAGAAATTTCCCAGATGTTTTATCTCGGCCCTCCACACATCTATCCAATTGACTCCTCCTCCACCAACCCCATGCTCGAAATCCTCCCTTTCCTCATTGTTTTCTTCTTCTTAGTCATTGGCCTTTCCATCCATTGTGCCCATTATACCAATTCTAGCCCCATTTTACTCATCATTGCGGCAGTTTTCTTCATTGTTTTCCTTGTTCACTTTGTTTGCACCCTTACCTGAAAACCTCATTTATGTTCTTTGACCTTATTCTTGGCCAACATGCAATCTCCCTCCTCGGATGCCACATCTCCTCAGCCCTCTCCTTCATTCGGTTTGTATTCTTCCTTACGTTCTCATTCAGTATTGCCTTGTCTTCTGCCTAAATCCAGGTGAAACATGCTCTTCGCCATTGTTTTAGACACTCCCACTCTTCTCCACGCCATTGAAGAAGACCCCCTCTTTGAAGAGGACTATATATTTTAATTTTTTATTCATGCCTTTCATGGTATCGCCCATATGCAACATCTTTTGAACCTCTCTCAGAACTTAGATCTCACTTTATGCACATCTTTGACTGAGATTCCATTTCATATTCTCAGTGCGCTCTATGACCATGGCTTTTCCACCTTCATTACCTCCATTCCTCCCGCCACAATTTACCCTACTTTTCATTGCATTTTCCTTTCTCTTGCCCAAGAACAACATGACAATTACTTGGAATGCTCAGATGTACTTCCTTCCAACAGAACCCCCTCCTCCACCACTGCTCCTACCTCCGCTCTTGCTGCTCACCTCTCCTCTCCTCCTCGAGAGTCACCTCCTGCCTCTATCAAAAGTGATGACAACACCATCCCCATCCCTCGATTGGAACCTCAGGTCTTCAACCCCCCCCATGGACAGTGCACCTTATCCTCCCCTACTTGAGTCATGCCTCCATCCTCCCACCTCCCTAAGGCCCATGCCAACTCCCTTACTGAGTACTTCCATTGCTTTAACCGAGGGCACTTTCAGAAGGATTGCCCTACATATTCATGCCCCCATTGCTGACAGGTCTGCCCTGGATATCTCACTAGAGATTGTTTCACCATCCAATGCAGCAGTTGTCTTAACTGGGGCCACTCTGACCAACACTGTCCCCATCATAACTGTGGAATCTGTTCTCAGGCAGGACATGTGGCAGACGACTGTCCTTTTGACCGTCTCTCCCCCTCTCAGGCCCACGCCATCCACGGAGGACCCTCTATCTGAAACAACCCAAAAAGCTTGTGGCTCAAAGGTTGCACTAGAAACACTTAGACTTGGAGAGGTGAAGAGGATGGACTGAGGCTACTCTGATCTTTGAGGGGAAAAGACCAAGAGAACTAGACTGGAGTTCTCTGGCCGTCTATTGAGGTCTTATATACTACATGGATGTGTACACCTGTGTACGTCTAATCTACGATATAGGAGTAACATGTGCATAAGGCATGGTGTGGAAACATAGCCATGGAATGGAAGAGAAGCGATACATGAGGACCACATGAGGATGTGGCAGAATGGAAGTAAGGAAGCATGGCATGCGTGCAACGCATGTAGAATGGAAGAGAAGCCTAACCTGCACGGTGATGAGTGAAGAGGTGAAACCGTGCTAGGTGTAAGGGGATCTTAGATCCGGTAGAAGTGAGCGTCCATTGCGCGAAAAGTTCTAAGTTCAAAAGATTAGATAAAGCGTTCACGATAGTTAGATGATTAGATCTGATTAGATCACGTGACGCGATAAGATAAGATCAAAAGATAAGATAAGGGAGAAAAATGTTAGACCCGTAACACTATCCCCAGCATCTGAGCTAAGAAGGCGAGGGCATTTTACTATTGAGCCAGGAGCTCAAAGGTACGAAGGGGGTAATGTTATAGTTTTTCCTCTTCATTGCTCTATTTATCTCGTTGCCTCTCAACTTGTCACTTGCACGTGGCATGGTAGGTCAGCTTCTATCAATTCAGCTTCTTTAATCCTCACCGACCCCTCCAATGTTGTCATTACCTACTTGTTACCTTGACTTCCTTACTTGGACTTTTATCCCTCCACAGTCGCCTCTCTTATGATGACGAGTTCTCTTACCTTCCACCAATTTCCATTCTATTAGTCAGCCTGGTCCGTGCGTGCTTTCTCCGTTATTTAAAACCTATGCTGTACTGCTTGTAGCTCCCCATTCTTGATCTACACTATACAAGCATACTTTCTTGAATCACCTGGAAGTTAAGCTTCCCCTCCTAAGTCCTTGTCCTTGTCTCCAAGCGTGACTCATTGTCGATGCTCTTCTCTTCGTCCAAGACCTAGTAACCCTAGGCATCATCATATAAAGTCCCAGCACCCCTGGGCATCCTTGCTTGTCTCCTTGGAGACTTCCTCGTCCTAGTATCTCGTTATTCTTGCAGCTCTTCAGACGTCAGTCTCTTTGTGAGCATCGCCTGTTGAGTATCCTCATTGAACGAGACCTCTTTGGTATGCTTCGCATAACAAAAGATCAAGAATCTCCATGGTCCCACCTTCTCAGATGAAGGACCTTTACCACAGTCACCACGAGTCGCTTCAGACTATTCCACAGCCCTAACAAAGACAGCGACGTTGAAATCCCCGACATAGAAAACCTTGCCACACCAGAAATCCCTGCCCCACCTAGCCTCAGACAGCGTCGAATCCTTGGACCACCCAGGTTGTCAACACCACTAGCACCCCCACCCAGAGCATCTCCACCCCCAGCGTCTCCACCTCTTCCCACATCGCCAACCATGTCCACCAGAACCCCTGAGCTCAAAGCTGCCCTCCCAGCTGACTTTTCGGGCCAGTCTGATGATGCCCCCCGATGGATCAAAGCCATGAGGGCTTACTTCGCCCTCAACGCCTCCCTGTACACCACTGATGGTGACAAGATCATGACCACTCTCAACAAAATGAGCGCAGGAAGAGGTGCCTCCTTCGCCGAAATGTGGTATGACAAAATGGCCAACTCAGCCACTCCCAACAACAAGAAAACCTTCGACTACTTCACCTCCAACTTCAAAACCACCTTCTACCCCTTTGACACCAAATCCACAGCTCGCTTAAACCTCACTAAGCTCACCCAGAAGTCCACTCGCCTCCCTGACAGAACCACTGATGATGGTTTCCAATAGTACATCACCAACTTCCAGAATCTCACCTGTAAAGCAGGAATCACTGATGAGGTCACCCTCACAGACCAATTTTCCATCGGACTAGACCAATGCCTCGTCAGCATGATCCTCTTCATGTCTGCCCCCCCTACTATGCTCTCCAAGTGGATTGAGCAAGCCAAGACTTTCCACACACAGAAAATGCACATCCTCGCCCTTAGGAAGGGTCACCTTCAACCCACGTCCTCTCCTCGCCCTGCAAAGGACCCCAATGCCATGGATGTTGACGCTGTCACCATCACCAAACTCACTCCTGCCGATCAAGCTCGATGCATCAGAGACAAGCTTTGCTTCTGTTGTCACAAACCTGGCCATTGTTATGGGTCTACATTTTTCCCCTTCACAATTTCCGTCTTATCTTATCTTATCGTGTCACATGATCCCTAAGGATCTAATCGTCTATCTTATCGTGAATGCTCACTTACATTTCATGGACTTAGAATCGTTTCGTGCAATGACTGCTTAGTCAGTCTGGACACTCAACTCTTTCTCACAGATCTAAGATCCACTTACACTGTCATGGTATTCACACCTTTCACTTCATTACCATGCTGGCTATTATTACCTCATGCTTCTCTTCCATTTTATGTACATGTCCATCACACGTTGTATGCTTCTCTTCTCTTCCATTCTGCCACACAGCGTGTTGGCCTCATGTTATGCTTCCGTGCTTCCATTCCATTCCCACACATGCGAACAAAACATTGCATATTGTAGATACAGTGTTAATACTGGTAAACACTGTTGTAGTATATAAACCCCCAATGCAACACCAGAGAACTCCAGTCTAGTTCTTCTGGTCTTTTCCTCTCAAAGGTCCCAGTTGGAGTACTCCCTACATCTTCACCTATCCTCTTAATGTCTTAGCCTTTCTTCGTGCAACCTTTGAGCTTATAGCTTTGAGAGTTGTTTCAGCCATAGCGCCCCAAACTGCACCCAGTTCTCCTCTTTCTCAAAGACCCCTCAACGCCCCCAGAACATTCGCACCACAGAAACTTCCCCTCCCAAGGAAGAAACCCCTGCCCCACCCCACTCCCACCTTGATGAGTACGTCAACTTGTTCAAAACCTCTGGCAAAGACGAAGGGGAAATCCTTGAGGTCCTCAAAACCTGCTATGAAGAACCATCCAAAGAAATTGCTTCGGTGTCCCTGGCACGCATCCAGAAGGCACGGGATTTTTAAGAAGGGAAGCCACCTCAACGTCTCCTTCTCTTACAATGAACCATGTACTTGTAGCACCAAAGAATGACAGAACCTTGCGTCTTCCCATCTCGCTACAAGGAAAGAACCAAACCGTTGAAACCACCACCCTCATTGACTCTGGTGCAACCAGAAACTTCATTGATCCTCAACTCCTATCCCCAGGAAACTTCCGAACCTTGCCACTCCCCAGTCCCATCATCGCCTACAACATTGATGGAACCCCCAATCAAAAAGGGACCATCAAAAACAATGCCTTGGTCCCTATCTACTCCAACTCGTTCTCCGACACCAAAAAACTCATGGTCACTCACTTAAGTTGCCCCCAGGTTATACTAGGAATGCCCTGGCTCCAGAAATGGAACCCTTGGATCAACTGGAAACACTTCACCCTCAACATTGACCCCAACTGGTTTGACCCCGACCCAGACCTCAAAATTGCCACCCTGTTTGCTCAAAGGTATCCCCAAGGGGTTGAGAGGTCTCTTTGTGAGTATCCTCCCTCAAACGGAACCGATGAGGAACACATCAACAAGGTCACCATATCTACCCAACTCAACATCGCTGAAAGACCCAAGGAAGTATCCATCCCAGACTTCTGCAAGGACTATGCCAATGTGTTCTCGGAAGCCATGCACTCCCAACTTCCTCCACACCGATCCTTCGACCACACCATTGAACTTAGAGACACCTTCACCCCTAAGGTGGCCAAGGTGTATCCCCTTAATCCAGCTGAAAAGGAAGCTTGCAAAGCCTTCATCAAGGGGCATCTGAAAACCAGTCGCATTGTTCCTTCAAAGTCCCCCCAGGCTTCTCCCTTCTTTTTCGTTCCTAAGAGTGATGGATCACTTCAACCTTGTCAAGATTATCGTTATCTCAACTCCCACACAGTCCAGAACACCTACCCCTTACCACTCATACCTGAACTCATCGATGACATGAAGGACGCCACATACTTCACCAAATTCGATATCCGATGGGGATACAACAACATTCGTATCAAGGAAGAAGATCAATGGAAAGCTGCCTTCATCACCCCCCTCAGTCTTTTTGAACCCACAGTCATGTTCTTCAGTTTTTGCAATGCCCCCGGCACCTTCCAGGCTTTCATAAACCACAACTTTGCAGATATGATCACTGAGTGATGGCTCAAGATTTACATGGACAACATCAGCATTGCCACCATGGGTTCCCTCTCCCTTCACCATGAACGCACTTGTCACGTTCTCCAACGCCTTTGGGAGCTTAAACTCTCCCTGAAAATCTCCAAATATGCCTTTGATACCCCCACTATGGAGTATCTAGGCCTCATCATTGGACAAGGGCTCGTCCGCATGGACCCAAAGAAGCTCTCCACCATCACTGACTGGAAATCCCCTACCTCTGTCAAGGGAGTCTGATCCTTCCTCGGATTTGCTAACTTCTATCAGAAGTTCATTCCCAATTACTTCAACATCGTCTCTCCTTTAACCTTCCTCACCCGAAAGGATGAGAAATGGGCTTGGACTCCCCTCCAACAGAAGGCCTTCGATTCCCTTTGCAATATCTTTTGCATTGCCCCAGTCCTTGCCATCCCCAACATCGCCAAACCCTTCTTTGTCATGACGGATGCCTCCCTCCTTGCTGTGGGTGCGGTTCTCATGCAACTTGACCCAAATGGTGACAAGAAACCCACAGCCTACTTCTCCAAGACCTTCTCCTCAGCAGAGCAAAGCTACAACATTTATGACAGAGAACTCCTCGCTATCATCTACGCCCTTGATGAGTGGAAGCATTACCTCCAAGGCACCCCCCACCCGGTCACAATCATCACTGACCATAAAAACCTCTCCTATATCCGAGATCCTCACAAACTATCTTGTCACCAAGCCTGATGGGCCCTCTTTCTCCAAGATTTCAACATTGTCTGGGCCGTTACCCCAGGCTTGCAGATGGGTCCTGCCAACGCCCTCTCACGAAAAGATGAGGTAGACACCTCCTCCGACAATGCAGACTGTGCCATCCTCCCTGACCCAGTCGTCATCAACGCCCTTGACCTCACCCTCACATGCCACATCAAATCTTCTACCACCTCAGACCCCTTCATACTCAAAGCTCTCACTGCCCTCAATGAAGGATCCCCCCTCTTCACCCGTGCTTCCTTAAATGATTGGACCTTCAACAACGGTCATCTTTACTTCAAAGGTCGCATGTACGTTCCTCCTACAGCTCACTCTACCCTCCTCCACTCCATCCACTCCTCACCACTTTCGGGCCACATGGGTATATTTTGCACTAAGTCCATCCTCGAACGTGACTTCTGGTGGCCAGGTCTCTCCTCCTTTGTAAAACATTTCATCAACGGCTGTGTGGTTTGCCAGCAAAGCAAGGTGAACACCCATCCAACTGTTCCCCCTCTCTCTCCGATTCCCTCCTCCCACTCCCTTCCCTTTAAACAACTCTCTGTTGACCTCATCACCGACCTTCCCCTCTCCAACTCTCACGA
>JBBPSC010000790.1:0-14029 GCA_038093395.1 Baorangia bicolor
CTTCAACGCTACCAGTGTCGATGGTTTTCTTCGAAACATCATCCTCCATATCAATTCCACCTTTTTCTCCAGAGGGTAAATTGGAAACGGGACCATGGTAGTGTCGATGTGCGCTCAACATATACCAGAGCCCCGCGATCGCGATCACCCCCACATTGATTACTGCAGAATAGTTCATGTTTGCTGCCGAGACAGGCATTTGTGTAGGCAGTGAAAACAACACGGAGACAAAGAATGACCAGAGCGTGCACCAAACATTGGCAAAGATTCCGATCCAGCCATCGCCCATGTAGAATGGACCTGGTTTGAACCGCACTTCTGGGTGGGAATGGAAGATGCGTCGGAGCATGATGGGGATAGCGTAGGAGAGGTTTGTAGCCATGGCTGTCATAGCGAAGACAGCGCTGGAAGCGGTTGGGCTGGCTAGGTCAAGTAGCGGGGGGAAAATACAAAGAAAGACCGTTAACCAGACGGCTCGCAGTGGGGTTCGCGTAGAAACGCTGACGTGTCCGAAGAATCCACCATCCGGAAGGCCACGGTCGCGACTGAACGCGTAAATAGTGCGAGATGCTGCTTGTGTGACCGTCTGCGACACGGAAAATGAGGTGATGCAAACTAAGACCCACAGAGCAAGGGCGAGGTGAGGTCCCATTCGCAAGACCATGATCGTAAGAAATGCGGACCCCGAGGGGCCAGGAAGGTCGGCGAATGGTCCTGAGCAAAGAACCACTACGACGTTAAGGAGCCAACCAGAAATCGCTGTACCGACGGTTGCAATGATGATGGCTACTGGTGCGGCGTAAGCAGCACGACGAATCTCCTCGGAGATATGAGCTGTGAGGTCATATCCCGTCATGGTCCATTCGACACACAACAGCCCAAGAAGAAAACTGATACCGTTGTTCCAGCCTCCGGTTCCGTTGATAAGCCCTTCTGCACCGAAGACATACGATGCAGAATGCATGTCAGACCGCGGGGTCATTGCCAGAAGTAGAATGATGATCAGGAAGGTTGTACCCAAGTTGATGAACAGAAACGAGGAAGTGAAATAGGCAAGATGTCGAGTTTTGAGAGAGTTTAGTACGCCGTGGATAATAAGTAGCCCAATGGTTAGTCCAACAACTTTTCCGGGTGTGACCGAAAACCCTCCGTTGGTGAATATAGATACTGCAGCAAGTACCATGTTGGCAAGTCCAAATTCGTTAGATGCAAGGCCAACAATTTGACCAAGGAGGTTGAGCCAGCCCACGATCCAGCCCACCTATAAAGAAGTTGGTCAATATTGAACGATTATTGACGAGAGAAGGGACGGACCCTTGCGCGATACCGTTTGGGGCACAGGCGAGAAGAGGCTCCGTAAAGCCCTCCGCAAGTTGGATACGCGCTGACGAGCTCAGCAACACTGCTTGCTAACGCGAGGCCGTTCGTTGCCCCCAGGAACCAGCACCATGAAACGGATGCAGGGCCTCCAAGAAACAAGGGCGTATTGAAAGTGCTGGCAATACTGGAGCACACGGCCATGAGGGTAAAAGCGAAGCTTATCGTGGCGAGATTGGAGAACTCCCGCCGGAAGGAGGGAACATAACCTAAGGCTCGTAGCTCCTCATTGTCTTGTTCCTCATCACCGCGAGTTAACTGTTGCGTATTACGCTGGTCGTTGTGGAGAGACATGGGATGGAGGTGGGCTTAAGATCAGTTATTTGATGCATTCCAAATCGCTATTGAATCGAACATTTATTGAAGGAATCTCGTACGTGACTGTGCCATGCGTGAGACCCATCATGATGATAGTGCACTTCTGAATTTGTATGCCCGGGACCTTAGGACCCACCGTGATACCTGCCGGGTGGCGGACTCTCGTACACTGAAGCTTGAGGATCAGAATTACCCCTTTCATTCCGCGACGGTAAAAAAAAAAAGCAACCACGCTGTCACGGGAGAACCAGGCCTTCTATCTAGGCTTGCCATGGAGCTGCGCAAGCCTAGGGGCTGTTGGAGAGGCCAGGGTGAAGGGGACTGCTGCCACGTTCGACAGCTAGGGATGGTTGTAGGTATGTTCCCATACAAACTGGGCAACTGTGCTTCAAGGCGGGGGAAAGAGGAGAAATGTGGAGTGTAGGTCCTGCGGATGTCGGAGGCCAGCCGCGAGTCTGTGCTCTGAGACCACGAGCACTGACAGTCCATGGTTGACCAAGGGACGGTCTGCCGGTTCTCGCCTGATTTGCATATAAGGCGATATCGGAGGGCGAGGGCTGGAATATGCCGACAGATCCTGCGTGAGCTGGCGGTTCTTGGAGAGATCCGAGTTAAGATCGTGCCCCGACGAGTTAGGAAATTTAGCGAGATGGTTAGAATATCGCACACTTCATAGGTCAGTTCTAGGCTCACGCTGTAACAAAGCCACTGCGGGTCAGCTCTGGCTGGATCTGGATACACCGCTCCAAGCGAGCAGCGTCGACCGAGGGGATGAAGAAGGTGAAAAAAATGGTGCAAAGGACTTGCCTAGCAGCGAGCGAAGTGCGTCACGGTGAACGTATGGGACTGAGTCGTCGCCCGGGCCGAGAGACGAGTTGCAACCGCATATGGTGAATAGCGGCATCGTCGCAGTTGGCATGATAGATACGAACAAACCCGTATAGGGCTTCCCGAATCCTTTTCATGTAAATTTCTCCAATTAACTATACTTATCGTTTGCACCAATTCTGCACGGACGGATTGAGCTTCGCTGTGATGATCCGAGACTTGGATGCTGCGATTGTCCAATTGAGAGACTGAAATTTCATCGATGGCATCACCCACCGGACATCACCCCCTCCTCGGTCGAGATTCCCTCCTGTGCCTTTCAGGTGGCAATAATGCCCGCTCATGCCAGGTCCGCGTCCACATCCCGGCGCCAGCGCCTTCCCACGACTCGTTGCAGGTTCAAGACGCAGCCTAGACACGGACAAAGCCGTTCGTGTGCATGTACGCACGCTGGCTGTCATTCTCGAGAAATTTCTCGATGGAGGTGGGCAGTGTCCATTTCTGTCGTCGTGGACGGTGGCGAGGCGCTGGAAAGAGGGGTGTATGCGACCGAGATCCGGCCACCACCATGCCAGTGGGTTATGAGCGCTGCATCTGACATCTTCCGGCAGTTCGAGCACAAGGTTCTGCTGCGCCAAGCACAAGAATTGCAGCAAGAACACTCTGCAATTCAAACTCGTCACTGTCGTAGTGGGAGCATAGTAGTTGGACAAGACTTGAGGTGTACGGTTTCAGTGGTTACGACAGCAAGTTGTTGCTTACGGTTTACAGAAATTTGCAGATCGGCGCACCCTTGGTCACATCCGAGCCCCAGACTCCCACGTAGTGGAGGAAGGTGTCGCAATCACCTCAGCACATAATATAAGGACAGTGATCCAAGGCGCCGCCGCCAAGTATATACCTTTTTCCTGACCCCGAAAGAACATCGAATCTGTTTGACAGGGAACACCAGTAAAAGCATTTCTGTTGATCGATTCGTTCGTATTGGCAATGTCGGTCAAAAGTAAACGCAAGGGGAGGGTATTCTTGGCGGGAGAGAAAATAGAACCTCGGAAGCGGTATGAACATGTCATAGTTGCACTTCTTTCAAAGGGATTACTAGACGGATGGCTGACTGCCAGCAGGCTGGGTGAGATACATATGGTGGGTCGCGAACATTGTCAGTGGCTCGGTGGTACGTGTGTACTCAATGGGTCGTCCTCACAGTCTCCGCTGTTGGTGTGTGCTTTTCACCGGACTCTTAAGGTAGATCTCTGTGCAGAAGTAATTCACCGCCGTCTCCATCGTACACGTCAAAACGGGTAATCTGGAATTCGGTTATAACGAAGAAAGTATGTGGGTGATATTATGTACTTATTTTTGCAATATATGGTCGATGACTCGTGGTGATAAACTATGGATTTATCCGCTCGAGGCACAATCTCATGCAATGAGCCGATATACTGGACCGTACATTGACGAAGGCTCAGGGTGAGATCGGGCAAGTCTCTACCGTGAGATATCCGCCTGAGGCTCCATTGTGGATATACAAAACATCTCGTTCTGTGGATATCACATAGATATCTGTGCATGTATATGTGGGTAGTATATCTACTAATATAAGCAGCAGAGTCGCACAGTTCTGTGCACCCTACCGTCCCTATGTGTGTATTATAACAAGAAGAAAGCAAATGAAAACGAGTAATGAACGTCCAGCCAATGCAGGTGTCAGCATCCAAAAGATGACTTTCCTCGAGGGTAACTTGTATGCTAGATCCAACCAGGTCCATTCTAGACATCCATCACAAATTGCTCCTCGACTCGGAGCACCCTTCTGATCTCTCGCTTCATCACCATGTTCAAATCCACTGTCCTCAAAATCTCCTCAACGCTCCGCTCGAGATCCACATTGCTTGGTGTACGATGGCATACTCAAAGTAGTTGGTTGGTGGTCGCGAGCCCATTCCCATTCACCTGATCGCAGCGTTGATCATCGCTTTCTTCGATGTAAGATTCATCCTGAGCTGCTCCTCGAGTACACTTCTGATCTATCGCTTCGTCACCGTGTTCTGAAAGTTCATATACACTGGTGGATACGCCCAAGATATAATGGCCCGGATATGTGGACTATATACTGGGAAGGAGATATGGGATATACACTACCGCAGATATCTACGTGATATCCTTGTGCAAATACCGCTCCAGTCCCGTTTTAATTATCTCTGAGGGAGATTACCTCGCACTCTCCGTTACATGTTGAACCCATAATTATTGTATAACCACTGTTTGATGTCGCCCATATTGCCCCTTATTTTCATTACAGGGATATCACGCAGAAAGTCTCCTGCCGAGAGTGTGGCAATATCCGGGGTCTAAGGTCAGCTTTTTATATATTTTCTGTATCTTAGCCGTCATCGCGTGTAGATGGGAGCAATTCGCCGGTATAGAAGATCCATCGTAATCGCGTGAGTAAGGACCGAACCATTGAACCAATATATACAAGGCAAGTAGTACAATCTAAGACAAACGGAAAACAAGACATAGGATGTACCTTGTGAGCTAAATAGCAACAAAATATCTGTGATCGGGATGTCACAAAGAAGTTTACAATGTAATTGTAGAATGCAGGGGAACGTGCTGGTCGTAGAAACGTGCGTACACATCGTACCCTAATTGGGCTTGATCGAGAAGTTCTTTGAGACGTTTCTGGCGTTGATCACCGAATGACGGTAGGGTTGGTGCAAAGGAAATGTCTACCTCGTGTGCGATACGATCGGCTACTCTTTCCTTCCAGACCCTCCAGACATCCCTTTGATCCGGAATGAGTGTGTCGAGCAGCGTCAACAAGTCGATGCTTTTGATAGGGCGGGGAATGCCGCGACACAAAACGAGACATTGGAACGTCACTGCAGCAGCCAAGGTGTCGAATGCCCATCTCCGGACTGGTGGGTGACCAAGGATATTGAGGAGCTTCGCAGTCCGAATATTGTAGTTTCGAGATGAAAGAAAGAGGATTATCAGCAAGATGTTCGGGATAAGCTGGAGCCAGATCGTGGGTTGGGGTTGGACCAAGCCTCGGAGCAAAGGGTCTTTTGCTACTGCCAGTTCGTATATTGAAATCAGCAGGAAGGTGGGCGCAATGCTGAAAATAAATCTGATGGCTGTAATGACTCTCGTTTTCAAGAATTTGGTGGAATCAAGTTCTTGTTGTTGATCTATGCGGTCCACGCTGCGGATTGTACCAGTGGATAGTGTCGCAAACGACACTACTGCGGTGGGTACTAATGGCATGAAAGCCGTTAGGAGTGATGTTGGACTTAGTAGCAACCACAACCCCGCCAGCATGGCGAAGGGAGCCCCTTGGCACGAAGCTTTTAGTGCCTCGTAGCAAAACCATTGACAAAACTGCCATCCCTCCAAGCGATGTCTCCATGGAACGAGGTGAGAGATTCTGAAGCCACTCTCTGCAATTGCTTCAACAACGTTTTGGGCGCCCCTCAGGACTACGGTGAAGTCGCGATCCAGGAGTACCGCACAACCCGGCGTGGAAATATCTGATCTCCGAAGAAGGGTGATGGTAACCTCTCCACGAAGTGAAGCATAAATCCAGAGAAGGACGATGAGACTGAAACCAATTGTCCAGTTGAATGCGGCGCCAAATAAAATGCCAGCCATGTAGCCAACCCGAGTACCAAATGAATCGTTGGAGCAATAGGCCACCCAGTCGCCAAGCCAATTGCTAATCAGACTACCGTCAACCGGAGAAAATATCTGCACAAGGAGTGTGATAAGGGCCTCGAGGAACAGTATCATGACGACGATGCCATAGAAATCACCTGGCACGGTGTATCCCCTTTCGACGATTTCCCGTGGAACCTCGCCCAAGTCTATCACTGCAACACGAGGGGGATCGATGCCTTCCATAGGAGATGTTGCGACATGGAGATCACGCTGCTGTAGAACTCTGCTATGTTCCAGAAGTTGTCTTGCCAGCCGTCCAGGTTTATGTTTCTTGAGACTTGATAATGGGTAGAGAAGATCTGTCCCCGATTGCCTTCCACTCCATATGATGGACAGAGGCAATGTCCAAAAGTCGAGGATGAGTGGTGCCAGGTGTTCTGGCCTATGGGAAAGTTGAATAAATCTTGAGCCGAGGGCTTTGAAGTTGGACACGAAATTCTGAGATTTGTAATGAGCTACAATCTCCCAGAAGAGTTGCTTGAGGTCACGATTGGATTCCTCTGCAATGCTGGCGAAATGGGACGACCGGTCGTTTGCTTCATTCAGTGAACTCAAGGATCCAGTTTGTCGTTGTACCTCTGTGGAGTGCAAGTCGAGCCTCAGCAAGATGACTTGAACATACAGAAATGAACAGGACCTGGTCCATGTAATTCAGAGGTGTCAGTCGAGTCGAGTAGCTTCTGGGTCATGGGGAATTGAAGGGGATATTTGTGAAGAATCAGTTTGTGATGCTTGCATGGATATATGTACGTGATGCTTACTCTCACGTCTACCGAGTGGGAACCAAAAGGCACAGGGAGCACTGGTGCGATAAGAACAACCTTGTAAAACGGCAGTCGAATATCAAGACATGTTCGCGGCAATGATCAGGAATGCGCGGCGCGCGCTCGAGCAGCGGCATGGTGGGTGTCGCGTTCATGGATGTGGACGTGATGTCGGACACGACCAACGCAATGGACGGCTGGGGGATGGGGATCGGATTGTGACTGGACCAGCGGCATTATCTGTACAACAACTGAAATGAACGCTTAGCTTG
Organism: Baorangia bicolor; assembly: GCA_038093395.1. NCBI lineage: Eukaryota > Fungi > Basidiomycota > Agaricomycetes > Boletales > Boletaceae > Baorangia > Baorangia bicolor. The sequence goes on from JBBPSC010000790.1 coordinate 7,280, forward strand.
TATGTATGAGTTACGGAGCGTTTACGGTCGTGGGATGGGGCCACATCTGATTGATGGAAGAATTCTGACATCGCTGCTTTAGTATACATGGACATCAATGCGAGGCTATCCTGCGAAAGGGCTGCGCGGATTCCTACGTGCACGTGATTTACAGCCAATGAAAAAACGCAAGATTATCAACGATCGAAAACGGAAATAACAAAATTATTGAGCATGAACATCGATCAACTTCGGTCTCTCATATGTGAACGTTCCTGCGACGCGTTGATCGTGAAATGCTACTAATCCGTTACACAGGTCATCCTCGATTACACCTTAGACGAACTACAGCAGCATGCGCTTCAAGACATTGGCAGCCGGCTTCCTAACTCTAAAATCCTTGTTGTCTGATAGTATCTCGTTCCATGTGGATGTATGTACACTGCACGCCGACACACAAGATCCCAGCTTGGCAAGGAGCTCCGGGCGTGGTTGGAGGAAGGTAGGCTACAGTTCAGCTTCGAGTTACCTTCACCACTCTCCCCTGGAACGTGCAGGCTCTCATCACGCCGTCAATCATCTCAAATGAGTGCAATAAATATAGGTATAATAAGTCCAGGGTTAGTATATCTCTAAAAGGGCACCCAGGGCAATATCCAGAGCGTACACCAGAGTAATGTGAAAAGAAGCGTCCTCGTATCCTGTGCTGCCCTGCGAACGGGGCTCTGTTTCGGGTGCAGACTCTGGAAACCAGTTCAGAGTCGGGAAGTTTCAAGAGACAATCTTTTGCTTCTCTTCGGCCTCATCCCAAGTGCTACTCTCATTGTCAGAGATGGATTGGACACTGCACGGTCTTATGTCCTCCCTGGAGATGATAATGATGTGAGCTGGTCCTTCTTCTTTCACTGTCTGGAGTTGGCATTTCTCCTGGTCTCCGCTACCTTGGGAGGACAACCATGTTGCGAACACAGCTGACCCGATAGAACATGCAGATGGGGAATGTTGCAAGATATTGAAGGAAGAACGAGAGGAATTGACGGCGGGATGGGACAGTGATTCGGAATGGTTGGAGGTGAACACTTGTTTGATGTCAATGCTAGGATCATGTAGGAATATGTCAGGTGCGAAACCAGAAGCTTGAAGCTTTTGTTCGACAACCACTGCAGCAGCCGCGTGTCAGTTGAATAATCCATGTAATGTCGTGCCACGCTGGCAAACGGTTTCACTCACAGAAATGTGCAAGCCCTCTGCCAAAGTTGACTCTGCATATGAAGGAAAAGATGCATGTGATAACGAGCAAGACGTCCGCCATAGTGGTTATACAACGGAAGAAGTGCCACGCCCCATATTCATACCGGAAGAGTGCACTTCCGAACAAAAGACCGGAGATGACTAGCAGACCGATGCTCAAGAAGGCGTATACAAGGAATAGGAGACGCTTCTCCTTGGTGACGGAGTATGTGCCCTAATATTAACCCAATCTGTCTCAGCACTGCGAACATGAGCAGGAGGACTTGTAGACTGACCAGTGCGAACCACGGCAAGAGCATCTAAGCCGGATGTTAGTCAATTTGGGTCCCGAGAGCTACTCAACACTTACAATGGCCACGACATAAAAGCCGGCATCATACAGGATGTTCGTGGAGTACGGAGCAATCATATTATTTTTCCGTTTATCATACCAAACCGCAGCAGAGGCGAGGGTAAAGAAGGCTGTGAATTGGAGGAACACCCGCATCCAAAGCCTCCACTGATTGTTTTGGCGTGTTAGTAAAGTACCGTTAACGGGCTCAGGTTGATCGCACCTTTAACATCCCGTTTATAACCAGAGATGAACCAACGCTGGAGAGCGTTTCGGTCGAGTACAACTACACAGTTAATGCTCAATCACATGCATAAATGAACTGGATATTCACATACCTTTACCAACTTGAAGACGAAAAACAATATGCCCAAAAGAGCTGCAATGCTAAAGCCCAGAATCTGAAATGCGGATAGACCATGTGAGAAGGATCACCATCATAACTGGAGAATATTACCAACCACATAAAACATGTTCAGTTGCCACGACCCTCCTAGGATATCAAAAGCCCCACAGGCCCCGTCAACAATCATCTTATCGTAGACACGTTTTTCGGAGATATCACTAGTGATGCGATAGGAGATCCAGCTCGTGTCCACAACCTGAGCACCCAGCACAACGATCCTAGAATGAATGTTAGAGACACTTACAAATTACTATGAAAACACGTACAGGTGTGGAATAGATTCATCTATGAGCTAACAACTAACTATCAGTGTGGATACACAATCGAGGGGTGGACGCCTACAGCAACGAGCGAGATCACAACAAGCCAACTCTCCAAGACGAGATAGACGACTTCCTCGCTCGTGGCGTCACGAAGGCTATCAAATAATCCATCAACCTCTGCAAGCTCGTACCGCTAATTCCAGCACTCACTAGTTTTCGAGCCAAGTCAATCCCTCCGCACATTGCACACCTAGAGCGCTTGCAGGTGTGGAAATAGCCGAATCGTTGTACACGGTATGGCACTTTGTACCGTGTACAGTTGGAATTCCAGAACAGATTTCCAGAACGTCTTGCCGGACATAGGTAAAGCCTCTCTGGACACCAGCGGAGTCAATGGCACTTGTCACATGATCGAGGTCCCGTGCATAGCCTGAAAAAACCACAGCGTGTAGAGTTGTCTGTGCGACGTAGTTTGCTAGGACAAATAAGAAGCAGGCTATCGTTATTCGTGACCGTGTTACTCGTGCAAACTATGATATGAGCGGCGGATGAATTCTGTGGACAACCACTGGCAAGGAGGTGTTCAATCAGGGGACTTACCCATGTCTTCAATGCCGTAGGGACAGAAGTCGCTAACCTGATCAGCATCTTCAGGGACGTCCGGCCAAGGAGAAATCGACAGAAGAAAAAAAGTACGAGCCAGTCGTGGAAGCGAAGAAAGGAAAGGCGGACCTAACCAAGGACCAGCCGAAGGTAGGAAGGAGGAAGAAAAGTGCATCAGTTGACACATTGGTGACACTGATATATCTGTCTGTAGTTCCGAGGTAGTTGATACGCGGATATACTAGTGGATCGTCGTCAACCCGACGATGTTTGTTGATCGAACGAAGTTGATCATTATCAGATCAATGGCGACCTTTGGCACGAACTCCGACTCGAATCCTAGAGCTTGACGGTGTCCCGGTCTGCCTAGGAGAAATCAGAGCGCCAATGACGTCCGGCGCTCGTGCAGGCTGACTCGCATTGGAATCAGTAGGCTGTTTTAGTAGTTGACGATGGAGCCAACCTCCCTGGTAATAGTCACATGATCGATTCACTGTCATGATCGTCGGATCGACCCGGCTCGTCAGCCCCGCTACTCTCCGGACCGGTAGGCTCAAGTCAAGTCCATAGAGGAATCCGACGACGGCGTACTCGTTTGTCGGTCCCAGAATGGAATGTCACAAGAAGGTGGGCCTCTTGATTGGAGCGGATGGTATCTGGATTACGGTCCGACCGAGGTAAAATTAACCGCGCTCTCGGAACATGTACGAACGTCTGGCAGTTTCCGCACCGAAAGCCAGAATGTAGCGGTACTATCATATCGGAATACTAGGCACACTTGTCGACATTGATAGCATTCCTCTTTGTCGAGGTGAGTGAACATCCATTCATGCTTCCAGCCACTCATCAGAGCTAATTCCCAAAGGATGTGGGACAGATATTCAGACTGGGCCTTTCCGGTTCCACAACTCATTGCAGGCTTTCAATGACGGACTATTCATCTGGCGGATGAGTGGGTAAGCTCGAGTGCTGGCACAGTAAGCGATGCATGGATCCCGTTTCAAAGACGGATGAACCGGACCTGACATCCGTGCTAGCCACATTTCAGATGGATCGACAGCCCTGGGTGAATGGAATAGTGGACTCGGTAAACCACCGTGGCTGCAAGAGGGTGCAACAAAGTGCGCCCGCGCATTTTTATGAAGAGGCGGGCAACGAGGCTTATCTCCTTCACGCAAGAAACCTGGCGCCCATGTGCCAGGTTTCTACTTGAAGGAGCAGCCCCAAGGCCGTATCTCGTTTGACATCTCTAAGTATTATGGTGGCCCATCGAATGCATACACCGTGCGCAATCCCTTGTACAGCTCACACATGACGTTCGAAACGCACAGTCGTCTACTGCAGCCCTGTTTCTCACTTTTACTTCTGTGAACTTTTGTCACTTCGTTCGCAGAGCGCGGCAACACCCAAGCGCTTCAATTACGAAGCAGAGGCACAGAAATCTGTAGGTACCAATCAAGGTCTACTGTAAGCAATTGATTGAATACAAACGAGCGAAGTCTAATGAAAGTGAGCATATAGATCAAGGTGAAGTCAAGAAGCTCTGATAGGGCTGAGCATTCTTCGGAATCATGGTGTGAGGGAATCCACAACTGCCCTTGCCTTGAATACATGCAGCGAGGGCGTAGCCGGCGCTTTGACCCTCGAAGTAGGCACCTTGTAAGAAACCTGAGGCAAAACCGCGTCAGCGGACATTTTGGAGCGGGCTTGCACAGATGACGCACCAAAGTACTTGACGTTGGTAGCTTCACCAGCGAACCAGAGGTGGTTGTTGAGCGTCGCCTTCAAGTTTTCCGATTGTGCTGGGACATAGGATGGTCCCCAATTTGAGTACGAGCCACGGTACAGTTGGTTCGAAGCCCAAAGCGGTATGTGAATATCAATAGGTTCGGGTACAGTGATATTGGGATACATCGCCCGAAGAACCTCCATGATTTCTGACTGGACTTGGTCAGGGGTAAGCCGCTCGACATAGAGAGACCAATCTCCCTGAAAGTGCATGAGAGCAGTGGTCGTAGCGGCTCAAAATTCACTTACAGTAACCGTGACAAACATTATGCCAGAACCCGGGAAGAATCCGACGTGATCTAAGCTCTGCCAGACAGGATACTTTCCTCTTTGCTTCGCTGCGTACAATCCCATCTAATGCGATGTGAATAGGAGATATCGTTACAACATGGTAAAGGCTTACCTCCGTGGGGAACCAGAAAGTCTCGTTGAATTGAAGGAAAATCTTTGTATAGGTAGCCTAGGGCACGGTAAGTACCCAAATCCAAATCCAGAGCCCGACTGACCATTTCGATGCTGTTGATGGCCTCGATTTTCCAATCAGGCAGGGCAGGTTGGAAGACAACATCACTGTGTTGCAAGACGCCGACACTGAACGTGCACAAAACATGATCGGCAGTAATCGTTATACCACCGGTCGTGTGCACCGTGACGCTGTCCTCGCCATACTCGATGAGGTTGACGGTCTCGTTATAGATCACCTGTTGTGGTTGTAGAAATTCCGCTGCTTCTGCCTGAGCAATGTACGCGTATCCTCGTTGGTCGATGCACATCTGGTTGACATCGGAGAATCCTCCAGATTCCGGGACGTATGTGAAATTATTGTTCTGTCAAAAGTGAGGACGAAAACGAGACTGTACCAAACAAGGGCTTACCCATGCAGAAGCGAGCCATGAGGTTTGTGAGGGTGACTAAGGACGACTCAAACGGTGGTTCAAGGTCCACGACATGTAGCGTACCTGTGCATCTGCATCCAGCCATAAATAATTGAAGAAATTAGCAACCGCGAGGGCAGAAAATAAATTAACTTGCATTCCTGACAAATGGATCAGCCGGGTTTAGTGTATGAGGCGGCCGATACCTACAAAGTCGATCTGGTAGTAGTCACTGGCAACTTCTTGTGGTGTTTTTGGGCTGATACCCATTAGACCATACGCTGATCTCAGACTCATGTCAACATCGCCGTCTTCTAATCGCTGGCCTGGTTCACGGCGATCAAGCGGCATTCGATACGGAGAAAGAACTTCGACATACCTGCGACAACGGTGGCCTGAGAAAAGTTATCGACCGCGTTATTAAACACGTCGGTATAGTTATTATAACCACTGTCGTCATATGTAGCTGCGACCATGAGCACCCAGCACACATGACACAAGATAAATTAATATACATACTAACGCTTCCATACATGTCATTGTAGGCGGTAGTCAGATTGTGTTTGAGTGCCAGTTCCCAGATGGGATTCGCAGTGCCATTGCCCTGCTGCGTTCCCTGGACCCAGTTGGGGCCCATCTCGACGACGACCTGTCTGCCCGGTACACCGAACGCCTTGGGAATCATACGACCACCTAGCTCAATTTTGGCGTCTAGAATGATGAAGTCATCAATGCCTTGCTCGTGAAGAGTTCGAGCAGCAATGACGCCCGTCATGCCACCACCGAGGATAAGGACGGTAGTGGCGGAAGTCGTGTTCGCATTGAGGGCGAATACGCTTGAGAGGGCGGACAATAGCCCAACTTGAAGGACAGCAACACGGCACGACACTCTGGAGAGAATCATGTCGGAAAAGAAAGGAAAAGGGGCCGTTGGAGGCAAGAGCAGCAGACAAGTTTAAAAAGGATTGTGATAAAAACGGGAAGGAATAATAAATAAAAACCCCCGAGTCTTACCGCGCATGTCATGCTATAAACCGGAACGGAATGCATTCGATGCACCCCCACTGGACCTTACCCGAGTTACGAAAGTTCAATATAAGGGCAGGTCGACTTAGCCGAGAACCTGGCAGAAACCAGTCATTGTAACTGCCTCAGAAAGTCCGGGCCGCCTAGTTGGCTCGCCGTTTCAAGCTGGCCGCGTGATGCTGAGCGGCCATGGCAGCAGGGGAGTCAGTGACCGCATGGTCGTGAGAG
>JBBPSC010000791.1:0-14029 GCA_038093395.1 Baorangia bicolor
TCTTGACGACCGCGGGTTTCTCGTTCGGAGGGGCTTCCTTCTTGGCTTTGCGCAGCTTTTTGATGAGGCCCATTGGGCGGCGCTTGAGGCCACGGTTGAACTTGCGACGGGCGCGTGCATGAACGAGCTACGAGGACTTGATTAGGTGTTGAGATAACGCCAGAGATATGCTACATACTTCGACGAACTAGCGGAATAGACATTAGGAGGACCAAAACTTTGGGAATAATTGTACGCACCTCTTCATTATTCAGGTCGAGGAGCTTGTCAAGCTCGACACCACGATAGGAGAACGTGCGGAATGTTCTCTTCTTCTTGAGCTCGGCGGCGAGGGCAGGGTCTGTAACGGCTGAATCTGCCTGGAGATATTGTGAACAACTCAGTGCGATATTAGGCCGGAGTCAGACTTACCATGGTGTGTCGTTGGCAGTCTTGAGGCTGTCGAGGATACCGTATGTGAAGCGGAGCATGAATTTGGAAGTTGTGGCTGAACCTTGATCACGTGGAACTGTACAGTACTCAGAGCTGGTGAGGGTCTGGCACAAGGGTAAGACACATACACCATCATCGTCGGTTAGAATCCACAGGTCTTCCCTCGAGGATTAAAGGTGTGTTCTGTGATTAAATGTAGCGATGGTGCTCATGCAATGCCAGTGATTTGTGGCTGCCCGTAGTCTTGTCTATACGTTCAAAACCAATCGCCAACTAAAGTGTGTATTTTCTCGGTATGTAGGAGAAATAGGATCTAAGCGTGGCGGTAGATGCGTCACATTGCAGCATACCTCCTCCTTCAGATCGGCGGTAACGCCTCCCCTTCTGCTGACGATGTCAAGAAGGTCCTCAGTGCAGTCGGCATCGAGGCCGATGACGAGCGCCTCGAGAAGCTGATCTCTGAGCTCGAGGGCAAAGATATCAACACTGTATGTCAAGTTGAACTTCAGGCATGATAACCTGCTGACTGAATTGGGGAACATCGTAGTTGATTGCTGAGGGGTCTGCTAAGCTCTCGTCGGTGCGTGTATGCTTTGTGTGTCGTGAATTCGCCATGACATGGCATGGCAGGTTCCATCCGGTGGTGGTGGTGGCGTTGCTGCCCCCGCGGCTGCGAGTGGTGGAGGTGCTGCCCCTGCTGCGGCAGCGGAGGAGGAAGAGAAAAAGGAGGAAAAGGTCAGTGAATTTTTGTCCAACGATAGGGTTAGAGCATTGACGGGTACGATATAGGAGGAGTCCGACGACGACATGGGCTTCGGTCTCTTTGACTAAGTATCTTGGTCATGTATCTGTCATGTATAACTTGGCGTAAATCGGTGCATTTTGCGCCAACCGTAATGGCACTTTTATATACTCGGCGTCTTTTCGCCACTCGGCGACAGCGTTCACGTAATCATTTGCCGACGGCAAGCCGCAATGCCGCCACATTCTCAGTCTCTACCGCCGGCGGATTCTGTCCGCTCATCATCTTGCTGTATGTACTGTACAATGCCGAACGAAACACGCTCGGCAGGAGAAATGCTGTGGTGCAGCGCCTACAAACTACGTCGAGTCGTCCAATGTTGGCGCCATGAAACAGGCCGGAACTAAGTCCGTTTTGAACGAAATGGGTCCCTGAATTTGGCGTTGGAGAACGTACATATATATTTATATAATTTTTTTTCGAATTGATCGGTCTGCCACTCCCGCATCGGCACCAGATCGAAAGCCGCCAGCCCAACGACAGGAGAGCGAGAAATGTCCGGAGACGGCCGGGCGACGGGAGTGATCTACGCAGAGACAAATCCGACTAAAGAGGAAATACGACAAGTGAGTGGGGGCAGTTCACTGCAAGCTGTGGGTAACGCCCTCGGCGACGTTGGCAGCGCGCTCGTCGTCAGAGACGGCGTCCACGACATCCAGAACGACACAGCACCATACCCGCCACGACCGAGTTCCATCTTTTTAATTTCCCTGTCGTTTTCGTTTTGCCTTCCCTTCGGTAACGTGAAGCTGCTCGGCACTAGGTTTAGACGGCCCTTTCCATCCTCCCTCCTTTTAATATCTGGCCCTCCTCTCTCCTCCTCCTCCATCCTCCCTCCCAGACGCGCTTCCCTTCCCCTCCCACAACCCCGAGGCTCTCTTCCTCCTTCATGGACTCCTTTGCTCGTCCCCGAGATATCCCTCCACAGCCCCCGTCCATCGCATTTGCCCCTCCAAACCAACTTGCCCCCGATGTCTCTCGCTTTCCCCCTGATTCCCAATCCGACTTCGACAGATCCGATCCAAATATCGCATTCATGAAGGGTCCAAAGCGCAAACGCCTCGCAAAGGTACGCCTCCACCCCCACCCGTCTCCGCGCGCCCCACCCACTTTCCAAAAGGCATGTGACGCTTGTCATAAAAGTAAACGGCGCTGTGACGGAACGGGTACGTTACTACAATCCCTTTGTACCTTGATCGTTCTCATGTATCTCTCGCCTTCCCAAGCACCCTGTAGCAACTGGTAAGTCCCAGCGGCATGTTGACATCGCTTTGTAGCCTCCGACAATTCATCCCAGTTATTTCGCTTCCAAGAAGTGCACCTACACGGATGCCTCGGGAAAACCTGTCCCTGCTCCAAGGCCGCTCAATTCGGACAGGCCAGAGAGCTCTGCAGATGCTCGCAGTGGACACTACACACCACACCCAGACGGTGCGACAACCGGCTCGCCATCCTACAACGTCGTCTCCGCCCGAGCCGACGATGTCACTCTCTCTACACCATCGTCAGACGATGATCGGGCGAGTAATCCTCGTACCAAGCGCCTCAGAACCAACCTTGGCAACATGACTACACCCTCAGGGACTCCCCCGCGATCTTTGGCGCCACCGTTGACTCAACATGACCGAACCCTCGAGCGCGACCAGGCCCTCACCCGAGAGCTTGTTCACCGTGCGTCCCCGCATACAGCTCTGACGCTCACCCGCAGAAACTAACTGCAGTCCCCAGTCTTCTTTGCCTATCGACAACCCCAGCGCATGATCATTCACCAACCTTCCTTCTTGGCCGCCCTAAGTCACGGTACCGTTCCTCAACATCTTCTTCTTGCGGTGTGTGCAGTCGCAGCCCCATTGTCGAAACAGCCTCGGTTGAAGACATCACCTTGTCGATACGCTGGCGAAATGTTCGCTCAAGAGGCTGTGTCACTCATGTTCGACAAGAACCATCAGTTGGTTTGTGAGCACAGTTTGGCTACTGCACAAGCCCTTCTGTTGCTTCAGTTGTATGACAGAATGGGAAAGTCCTTGTGGGTTGGACAGCACTATCGTGAGTCTCCTCTGTCCTCCCGTGCCGGGATACATTGATTGATCCTACGAAGAACTTGCGTTGGAGATCGTGACCAAAATCGGAATTTTCGATTCTGATAGCACTGTTCTTACGCCGCACCCATCACCCGAGTTAATTGATGCTTCCATAGAACGCGAGTGCGCACGCCGTGTGTTCTGGCTCATTTTTATCTCGGATTGCTTCGGATGGATGCTGTATCGACGAGCTCGTCTAGCAACAGACTCCCAGATGAACCTCCGCCTCCCCATCGACGAAACAAGCTTTGAGATATCTCCGTTGACTGCAGTACCAGGTAATGGCCTTTTTTGTTCCCCTCAGATTTAAAGCTGATGTTTCCTAGAATTCATGACGAAACCGGGTCCATCGTATAGTATGTGTTCAGAATGTGGTCAGCTGATACGGGTATTATTATTACACGAGGAGGCGGAGAGGTTCGTGGACGAATTGAGCGGCAAGTGGCTTCCCTGCAGCACCGATTCCCACTGAACGCCTCGTGTAGATTGCGAAAGCGGGCGATATCCTGTCGACCAATTACAAGACCTAGAGACGAGAGTTGGTGTATGTCGTCGAACCTGGTGTTGGCTCGTTTGCTGATGGACCTTTCCACTCGTGCTAGGCATGGGCGGAAGCTCTTCCCGAACATATGCGCTTTACCGATGATAACCTGCGGGTGCATGTTACCCAGTATGATACCGCATCAAACATGGGAGCATGGTGCTTCTTTATCATGCACGTTATCCATTGTTCGTGCATGTATGCACTCAACTTGGTGTGTATATTTGGATGATCTCCATTCCAGACCCGGGACCGTTAAAGGATTGCTTATTGATGTTCGGCTAGGGGAGGCAGCGATGTCGCTTGGAGATACCTCTTGACCCTACGCGGGCACAGGAGAGAATACTCAACATTATTGAGGCTCTTGGCAGGAAGGCAAAATTAAGCATCTTCCGTGAGTTCTACTTCGGTCGCTATTGACCCTAACTCACACACTAAAATTATCAGTGGGAGTTGCGATTTGGGTATTTGATTTGTTCTATCAGATTGCTTCCAAAGCTCACTCGTGACATAGCCTCTCTTCAAGTATGCCGATGAGCCACCGAACCAGCTACTGTTGAATTGGTCTAGTGATTTTGAGGAGATCTGGGGTGTACGCATCCAAGATTTATGCGAACGTCAGTTATGTTACAGGCAGCAATTGCGGGCGCAATTGGCGCCACCGCCACCAATGCCGCCACTGCCCACGGCGCGTGTTCACACATCTGGGGTATCGACTGGATCCACATCCCCCGTATCCCGGGCAGGATCTGATGTAAGCCCTTCGCTGGCAGTACAACCGCCAAATTATACCCCCCAAGGCCGAATGCCGCATGAGGCACTGTTCCATTCTCTGTCGTCCTCTTCTCATCCCGAGACTAGGGTTCAGATTGGACGTGATGCTCGCGATAAAGAAGTCAGGAACATGGTGAACGATGCTGACATCGATCCTGCACTTCAGGTTGTGTCAAATGCACGATTACAAGCAACGTCGCAGTTGCCTGTTCCCGCACCACCACCACCTCCACCACCATTGTCATTGCCATCTCTGAAGGCTAGTGGACTTTTGGAATGGCCGCGTCCTGGCTCTACGGATGCAGTCGTGGCACCGTCCAGTATGCAGCCTAGTGGGAATTGGCCACCGCCCACACAGCATTTTGCGCCGTCCCGCCAGCCTCAGCGGGATTCTGTGCGATTATTCAATGTTCAGTCGACATCCGACGGTCCTCGCCCACCCGCTCCCTCGGCTTCGTCTGGCATGCCCGTGGGATTACAGTGGTTGGCTCACGAGTCGTCGGTGTCGAGACCAAGCTAGGATCCGCATTGGAATCTGCGCATGTGCGCAGCGTTGGTTGAGGAACACTGTTGACTTGTATAGTCCCTGCCTGTTGGCGATGTCGTTCATTCGTATTTATTCGTCTAGATATGAGCCAACTTGGCCGTAATCGTGGCAAGTGAGGGTATTATACACATTGCTGTAAAGTCAAAGTGGAAGCTTGTAATATATTCACTATGGTTACAGGTGACAATCGCGTCACTGTGCTTCGGAGCCTCCAAGTTTCTTGAGGTTGCGGTGGAGCTCGGGTTTGACGAGTACGACGCGATCTAGGAGCTTCTTGATGACTGCATCCTTGCTGGCCTCGAAAGCGTCCGTGGTCGCCTGAAGCTTGGAGTCTGTCTCCTTATCTACAGCTGCTTGCGCGCTGGTCGTGTTACCGGCGTGCTGCGAGCGTACTTGAGCAACGCGTAATCAGCGGGGAGTGTGTAAGACGTACCGACGCCTCGAATGCCTTGAACTCTGATTCCTTCGCTTGTCTGTACTCGTCGATCTCTTTGGAAGCCTCGGAGCGGGCATCCTTTAGTCTCTGGACGCGATCTATGTCAATCATGTGAGTGAGGTGGGGCGAAAGTGGTGCGAATAGTACATTGCCGGGCTTGCTGTACGATCTTGGCGGCCTCCTTCTCCGCCTCGAGGAGGGTCTGTATGCCTTGTGAATGCTGGGCTGCCTGAAGGAGTGTGAGCTGGTGGTGGACGGTGGAAGGAGTGAAGGTACCATGGTAGTAGGAGAGGATAGTTTGAACTCCGACAGTCGGGTACACTTTGTAAAGAGCGGTCAGATTCAGGTGGCCTTTGACCAGACAGAATGGCAGGGAATCCGATTGACCCATTACAAGCACTTTCAGCAGCGTTAGCAGTGCCAGCCGACTCGAAAGAACAAGCTGATTTGCTCGCTACTTTACGTGAGTCTCTGGAGGCTCATCCAGCACCAATACCGATCCTCTGTACAACCCTCGTCAAAACCGTCTCCGGCGCGGGTGACTCCCTTCTCAAGAGATGGGTGCTTGACCTCCTTCACTTTGCTATTGCCCGCTCGAGTCTGTCCCAGGAAGTCCGCACTCAACGTTAGTTTTCGTCGTCTTTTGCCCTCCCGGCACTTAGCACTCTCTTTCAATCTCACCCCCTCCATAGTCGCGTCTCAGTCTGTCGAAACATTGGCAAATCTCTTGCATGACCCAAATGTGCGCACCGTCAAGGTCGCCACCCAATGCCTTGCCTCCGTCTACCCACTTCTGTTTCGCTCCCTGTAAGTCAACCCATCGTGTCCCTTGCACGACACACCTCAGTCTCGCACAGATGTACCAACCGCACACATCGCCAGCAGTGGGATATCCTCTCTCAGTCCAAATCCCGTATCCTTGACTTTGTTGCATCCCCCACCGTGAATAACGGCGTCAAGCTTTCCGCCGTCAAGTTCATGCAACGAGTCATCCTCCTGCAGACGCGAGGAGTCTCCGATCCGAGGGTAGTTATCCCTTTGAGTGACGCGCCATGGTGGAGCTAACCACTGCTTAAACTTTGACAGCTTCAAAACAGGAACGACCCAAGTATTGCAAACGTTCCTGCTGACCACCCTTTCATCTCTGCCTCAGCTCTTGAAGCGGAAGGTATGAAGCTGTTGGAAAATGTCATCACCATCTTGTACACCAGCCAGTAAGCCAACCCTCGACCCACTCTCGGCCACCATCACCTTGACACCATTGACAGGAACATCGATATTCTGACAGCCGTTTTGAACAGTTGGAGCAACGTAGTCAAACAGCGTCCTACATTGGTACAATTGGTTGTATCATCTCTAGCATCATGGTCGCCTGCCGCACTCGCCGGATTGTCAGCTTCTGCCGTAAAAAGCGTCGAGAAGAGCATCCGGGTATTGTTGATACACATTTCCAGGCCAGTCTTTCAATGCATTCACTGTTTCGTTTGCTGACGCACGACGTTCCGTAGAGGGCCTCATGGCTCTGCGTTTGGCGCCCAGATTAATGAGGCGCTCTCCCAACAAGCCGCGCGGATGGAGAGGGCATCTGCGGAAGAGAAGGCGCGCATGGCTGCTGTCGCAGCCACTGCAGCCGAAGCTGTCAAAAAACGGCCTCTACCTACAGGTCCAGCTGCCGACCAACCCACAGATGCCAAGCGTCTCAAAGCCGAGGTTGACAATGTCGTAGCCAACTCAGCAGCGTTCCTCGCTTCATTCGACTTCACGACGTTACCTATCGCGCTCGTTACGGATCTCATCGTCGCCAACTTGCAAGCGTTTACAGAACCTGCTTTACTTGGTCTGGTCCAGGCGTATAGACAAGGCAGAGAGGGAGTACCCGGCACAGCTCCACATCCGCCAGATGGTGCTGTAGATGAAGTTATGTCGATTTCAGAAACACCTGTCAAGGATGAGCCGCTCGATCCTCTTAAAATGGACATCGACGAAGAGGAGATGGAATACGAGCCAGATCGATTGAACGAAGCGGTGGGAAAATTTCTTTTGACGCCCGATTCCTATCCAAACAGCTTTCCTACAGCTTTCCGGAGGTGCTGAGGTTGCGGATGAAGAGGAGGCGGTCACAGCACTTCCCGAAGTTGCCCTTAGCCTTGACTTGACTGACTTCAAGCTACCGTCCCCAAAAGACCTCACAGAAGTTGACCGGGTTACTCTTATGCGGGGAGTTGTCAATCGTATATGTGACGGTGGAGAGGAATTCCAAGAGGCGTCCCATGCAGTGTCCGCAGGCGCCGCCTCTGACGACATGTGGATGTTACTTATCATTCGCATGATAACTCGCGTTCCCGAACCTGCTGCGGACATACCACAAAATGGGGAGGAAGAACAGTTTGCTGACTTCTCTTCGCGGCAAGACAAGCTACGGGAGGTACTCTGCGACTACATTATGGTGGACTTTCCATCAAGGTACGGGTTTCTACAGCTTAGGTGATAGTCTGTTTCTAACGTGTTCATCCAGATTACGCCTCGCTACAGCATGGATGAACGAAGAGTGGTATAATGATCGAATAAGACTTGGAAACGGCTCCAATTGGGTATGATTTTATCACCGTGACCTCCATCCGACCCTCACCTCAATGATCAGCGACCCAACTACGACTCCTGGCTGAACCAAATAGTCGCCTCATATCAGACCATTCTTGAAAGCAAGGCAGAAGGAAGACCAGACAGCAAAGATAAGGCGTTTGCAAAATTCCTCCTGGACCTACCCTCCATACCGTCGGATGTCTTGGATCTCTTACGTGACCTCTCCGTCGACCCTGAAAAGTATGTCTCATTGATATTCCGGTGTGTCGAATGACCGCATTGATCCATGGCGATAGGATGCATGTAGGGTTTACGAGTCTTCGCGAATTCGTGCTTGAGCGTCCTTCATTACGAGCAGAAGCACTACGCGTCTTGTTAGATCTAACGACACACCCGGGTATGGCACTCCTCATGTCTTTGACGTACGTGCTGATCGGTCTGAACAGAATCTGTCACGCGTCGCGCTGCGATCAATACCGTAAGGCGATGGGTGCCGGGTGTTGAACCCATGGATAGTATGATACGTGATTTCGCACTCCAAATACTTCGCCGCTTGCAAAAGCGTTCACCAAAGGGCGCAAAAACCATGACTGCACACGGAAGCGAAGAGGACGAAAATATGGAGGATGGCCAGCTGCCATCTGAAGAACTCATACAAACACCATACCTATCCGAAGAGATTGATTTGCCGGCTGAGAAATCTCTTGTACTTCAGCATGTTGAACTGCTCTTCGCTTTATCTGTAAAAATTCCGGAATTCCTGGATGAGTACGTTCTTTTTTTACTACTTCTCGCGGCAATTCTTGACGCCGATTTTTCATCTTCAGGATATTTTCGGCTTACGGTCAAATGGACGTTTCCGTCCAAGAAGCAGTCCAAGATTTGATCACCGCCCTCATCAAATCTCTGGGGTCGAGCAACGGCAAATTGCTTACCCTCATGCGAACCTGCCCCCCAGGTTCTGAATCCCTTGCACTTAGAGTTCTGACCATCTTCACGGAGCATGGAAGACCTAGCACGCAACTCGTGGCCTTAGTCAAGGGTCTTATTAGCGAGCGCGATCTCGATGCGCGGTTTCTCATTCCGATCATCGCAGAGATGGACAAGGTAAAGCTCACCCGCATCCGTGTTCTGAATGCTAGTCTCAAACTCGGAACGCTGCAGGCGGATATCATGCGTTACCTGCCCCGAATCGTTTCAATACTTAATGGTCAGCAAGAACCAAAGAATCTGGTTCGTTCTGTATTTGGCTCCGTTGTCACTACCCCACCACAAACATTTGGGAGCGTCTCATCAAACCTACCTCGCGTTCGGCAGAGCGAGTTGTTGACGCCAGCCGAACTGATGGTCTTGCTCCATGAGTCTGAGAAGGAAATTGGACTTAAAAGTGCCATCGAAGGTGTGTGTTCTTCCTTAATTTCCGCCTTCATGTTTATACGATTTTATATTCCCTCAGCCATCGGCATCTGTTTCTCGATGACGGATGTTTTCCGTTCCGAAATCCTCGCTGTGGTGATGCAACAAATAGTCGACGAACCTGTCTTGCCCGTGTTGTTCCTTCGAACGGTGTGTTGTTTACCAAACGACCAATGTCAGCGACTGATGGCAACTTCGATTAGGTGATCCAAGCCGTGACAACATACAAGTCGCTGGTGGCCTTTGTGTCGACCACCTTGCTCTCCCGTCTGATTACGAAGAAAATATGGCAAAATCCTCACTTGTGGGAAGGGTTCATCCGGTGTGCAAAGGTGATCGCTCCCGCGAGTTTTGGAGCACTCCTCCAACTACCCAAGGAGCAACTTCGGGAGCTCGTGGATAAGCAACCTAGCTTGAAGTCGGGTTTACGGGAGTATGTGACGAAGAAGGCGGGAAACAAGGCTCGGGTCGCTGGGTTCTTGGACCTCTTTGGAGAGGATGACCACACGCCGTCGTCGACACCACCGACGCCGATTGACCCTGTTTTGACTGCGGCATAACCATATAGATCTTTGTGTTGTAATGATCAAGACAGGTATTTTATTTTCGTGGCTTGAAGTTGTGTAACACTACAAGTTTATATCCGTGATCCATAAATGACCTTATCTCGGTGGCAGTCTTCGGTTGCCTGTTCTGTCGAGGACTCCGAGTCGATCCCAACTTGAACATTTTCTCCGCACAGTGAGGTTTCAGATCCTAACATTGTGCACCGCTAGGTGCCCTTATGAAACGCGGCGGCGTGTCAGCGGCAATTCATAAACGAGGAGGCACCCCGCCGCAATCTTCTTCAACCTTTCTCAAACATGACGAACCCGTCCAGCAGCAGCAGCGATGACCTGTCCTCGTCGCCCATCGCCTCTGCCGCTTCAGAGAGCATGGATCGCGGTCGATCCCGGGTCCGGCGACGCTCAAATCAGTTCAACGAGCATCACAGTATGAGAAAAAGGTATTCCAGCTCGCGAGTCAAGTGTCGATCGAGTTAATTACAACGTGTCGTAGAGGATACCACACATTTATGTCCTCCTTTGGGAAGACATTTCACGTCGAGAAGCGATGGAAACTAGTGAGAGAGATGGGTTCGGGGGCATACGGAGTGGTCGTGTGAGTTGTACTTTTAAAGAATGTCGTCCACTCACGTCGTTGGCGCAGGTCGGCAGCGGACGAGATATCGGGTGAAACTGTGGCCATCAAATTGGTCACTCGAGTGTTCGAAAAAGTCCAGCTGGCAAAGCGCGCCCTTAGGGAGATCACTCTTCTGAGGCATTTTGCGAACCATGAAAACATTACCGGGATGATCGACGTAGATGCCATATCTCCTGATTTCCAAGAGATGTGCGTCATCTCCGCACTTGCCAATGTTGTCGCATTCAGCTTAATTCTTTGTACAGATACATTTTCATGGAGGTGAGCTCTGCCACCGTTGCAGTGGGCAGCGATGTTGATCTGCAATTTCATAGCCCATGGAAGGTCTGTTGTATCTGGAAATCGATCCCGAGGGTCCTGTCACTTAAGCGTTCGCAGCCGATCTACACCAAATCATCAAGTCCGGACAGACCCTTACTAACGAACATGTCCAGTACTTTCTTTACCAGATTCTCCGAGGTAAATTTCTCAGACCAAACGTGCTTGCGTCTCACATGTCGATCCTTGGGTGTACAGGGATGAAATACATACATTCAGCCTCGGTGATACACCGAGACCTGAAACCTGGGAACTTACTAGTCAACTCGGATTGCGAGTTAAAGATTTGTGACTTTGGTTTAAGCCGAGGTTTTGACGCCATACCCGACGAACATACCAGCGGGCAACTTACTGAAT
The DNA here is from genome assembly GCA_038093395.1 of Baorangia bicolor. Taxonomy (NCBI): domain Eukaryota; kingdom Fungi; phylum Basidiomycota; class Agaricomycetes; order Boletales; family Boletaceae; genus Baorangia; species Baorangia bicolor. The sequence goes on from JBBPSC010000791.1 coordinate 11,491, forward strand.
ATGTTGCAACGCGATGGTACAGGGCACCGGAAATCATGCTTGCTTTCAGGTAAATGGCATGGCGTTGCTCTTCTCAGTTTGCGTCTGACCTACGTCAACTAGAGGATATACCACAGCTAGTTAGTGGTCAAATTGACACTCATTGGAAGACAAGGAAAATGCTGAGACAATGAGACAATAGTTGACGTTTGGTCGATAGGATGCATCTTCGCTGAATTGCTCCTCGGGAGACCGTTGTTTAAAGGGAAAGAGTGAGTTTATTTGTTCCGACCGGCGTAATGTCCTGATGATTATACTCTCAGCTATGGTCAGTTTCTACGTAGATTGCTCTCAACTTCTCAGTCTGAAGATATGATCGCCTCCAGTGGATCAACTCAACAAGATTCTTGATGTCCTAGGCACTCCAGACGAAAATGTCATCCATCGAATAGGCAGTGAAAAGGTACCCAATCAGTAGAAGACCGAGCTACAGTTTCTGATGGACCACAGGCGCAGGCTTACATTCGGTCCTTGCCTATCAAACAGGCCATTCCTCTCAGAAGACTGCTGCCAACCGCAGACATCCAAGGCAAGTACTGAAATTATGTTCCTTTCCCAATCTGATTATTCTACCAAAGCTCTTGATCTACTAGAGAAGATGATCGCATTTGACCCCTCGTCCCGTATCGCTGTTCCTGACGCCCTCTCACATCCGTGGCTTGCGGCATACCACGAAGAATCCGATGAGCCAGATTGCCTGGCGAAATTCGAGAGGTGGAGAGACATCGAGACGCTCGAGACGCTCGATGAATTTAGGGATGCGTTGTGGAAGGAAATCGAGGATTATAGAATGGAGGTGCGAGGAATAAAACCCGAAACTGCCCCCTTTCCTAGCATGGTCGAGAAGGATCAAGTCCAATCTCCGCCGAGCTTATCACCGGTGCAATCAATAAGATCCCCTACGACGGAAAGAGACAACAAGATGCTGGACGCATCGTTACCTCGGGTGAGCAGCCCCGGACAAGAACGAGATGGTGTAGATACCCTAGCCCCTCCGACTATTACAGCATCCGAGACCTTTTACGCGACAGAGCCCACTGACCCCGTTATCACTTACGCTCGGCGGTCCAGTATTTTACCGCCTGCTCGGCAGTCTACCTCTCCACTGGCGTCGACGGTACAACATCCTCTACCCGCGGTCGGTCTTCCCACGACTGGTAATGGAATAGAGTTCCCAAGCGAGACGTATGTCGTTCCTGCGCGGTCGAGGGCCGCGTCGACCACGGGAGGTGATATCACTGTACGCAAGCTGCTACGAACCCTTTCCACCGTTTCCATACACGAGAGCGTGGAAGGGCTACTGGGGGGGTTGGCAGGTGTTGCACCCATAGGGAGGTATATTACGGACCGAGAGTCGGAGGCAGATGCACCGACGAGTGAAATGCCGCTCGAGTTTGCGGGTAAAAAAGGTCAAGATACAGGGAGGAGTAACGGACAGTGAGAGTTGATCTTGGACTTGGAGGCATTCATGTTCACATTTCGCATCATCAGACCAGAATGTTACGCATAGCTATCACAATACACTTGCCATGATACAAACGAGGGGATACAAATAGAGTAAGGGACATGGATGTGGTGTCAGTATTTTAGTTGTCACCAAGTATGTGTTTGATTCCTGTTGCGGAGGTGAGCAAAGGAACTACTAAGGCACTGGACCTGTGAGGGACGGACTCACTATCGATGATATTTAAATATGCTACCGATGCTGGGCTATCAGGGTATTCATCCAAGAAACTCACCCCGTAGTCTGCACTTTTCCCGATCCGAGGGTCCAGTGGTACCTTCCCCAACAACTCCACTCCGGTCTCTTTAGCCAGTCTCTCCGCACCTCCCGTACTTGGCGTGAATATTTGACTCTCCGTCCTGCATTTAGGGCAGACGAAAGTCGACATATTCTCAACCAAGCCGAGGATCGGCAGGCCGACTTTGCGGCAGAAATCGATCTCTTTGCGCACATCTTGCAAGGCCACCTCCTGTGGCGTCGTGATGAGCACGGCTCCATCAATACCACTCTCTTTGAGGTATTGCACGATGCTGAGGTGCTCGTCCGATGTCCCGGGAGGGGTGTCGATGACGAGATAATCCAGGTCACCCCAATCGACGTCTTTGAGGAATTGGGCGATGAGACCATTCTTCTTCGGCCCCCTCCACATGACCGCATCACGGGAAGACGGCAACATGAATCCGACGGACATGACGCCGAGATTATCTTGCACATACACTGGTGACCAACCAGTGGATGAGGAATGGACCTGTTCTGACGCAATACCAAGAATGGTGGGCATGGAGGGGCCACAGATGTCGACATCCATAATCCCGGTTTGTACTTGTTCATCTGTCGCAAACGCCCACCCGAGCTGAGCGGTGAAAGTGGACTTGCCTACACCGCCCTTTCCAGAGAGAACGATGATCTTGTGCTTCACGGACCGGATACGTTCACGGATGAAAGGTAGGGCAGGATCAGGTCCCTTTGGTGTATTGGTGGCGCAGATCTGTTGGT
>JBBPSC010000792.1:0-14010 GCA_038093395.1 Baorangia bicolor
ACAGTTGCCATTCTCTCACGACTAAAGGGTCTGAAAGCTGGCCCATTTGCTCAAACACGCCTCATGCAGGGGCGAAATTACACGTGGAACACATGCATCACAGAGGTGGAAAGCCTTTTCTGATCAACAAACCAGCAGGACTGGGCGAGGCAAAGCCTCAAAAACTTACAACAAGGAAACATGCCATTGGACGACTTCATTGTCAAATTCCAGGCATTATACACTCAGGCGCAAATAGACACCACTCATGCAATCAGTCTCTTAGAGACTAACACCAAGGGGAGCATTATTGCTCAAATATTCAAGACAGGGAAACGTCAGGTAACAGTTGACGCATACCTCACAGAAATTCGTACAGTCGGGACTGCCCAAGAGTCCCTTAACTTCATCATGGGCCAAACCTCATTTCGGCAAAACAAGAAAGACCCCGACGCAATGGACATAGGGGCAACCAATTTGGGCAGGTCAAATGCCTGCTACAATTGTGGCCAGGAGGGTCACCGGGTTAAAGATTGCCCGAAGCCAAAGATCTCTTGCCCCTCGTGTTCGTGGCTTGGGGGCAAACATAAGCCCTTGTGCGAGAAAGGCAAGGGCCGAAATGCACGTGTAACCACGCACGATGCGGCCACGTCCTGGGATGACGATAAAAGCACCAAAGACAAGAAAGGCAAAGGCCGAGACCCCACGGATAGCATAAGGGGTATGAATTTTGAAGAAGCACGCGCGTTCTTCCGTGACATAGAAGTTGCGGAAAACAAGAAGTCAGGAAAAGGATCCGCCTAAGTCATGAATCAGGGTGTGACAAGGGCCAGGTAGGATTGGACAATAAATTTTCTGTACTCACAGTAGATGAGATCTCGGCTGAGCCAGATCAAGAAGCTACATTTTCACCTTTAGTTACCAATACAAATTTGCCGACAGAGGGGCCTCTTCCCAAAAGGGTTGAGCTCACCAGGGGCGTTACACCTGGGCTTAATTCCTCTAACCAAAATAACAAAAAAATTGACGACGACTTACAAAACCCTGAAGAAATATTTGTCAGAAGCTGCAAGACAGCTCACGAAATTCTCATGAATATTCGGGTAGCACCTTTATCACAAAAGAAAAACCTTACAAAAGTCGAGGCACTCTTGGACAGTGGTGCCAACACCATATTTATTGATTGATCATGGGTGGAAAAAGTAAAACTCTCCCTGATCAACTTACGCAACTCTATTCCTGTATTTAATGTTGACGGCACAAAGAATTCTGCCGGTCACATCACCCACGCTGCAGATCTCATGATCAAATTCCAAGGACATCGGGAAAGAGTCATTGCTGAAGTAACAGACCTAGGCAAAAATGCTTTAATCCTTGGATATAGCTGGCTGAAATGCCATAACCTGGAAATAGACTGGACCAAGGGAACTGTCAAGATGACACGTTGCCCACGGCATTGTCACATGCTCCAGGAAAAGCCAATTTTGGTTAGACTAATCGAGAAAGAAGAGCAGGATCTCCAGTACCAAGTCCACGCTACCATTCGTGCGCTAGAAGCGCAAACTGCAGCACCAATAAAAGAGAAAACCCCTGAGGAACTTGTTCCATCACAAATATTTACACGTATTCTCAAAAAAGGAATCCGAGTGCATGCCGCTTCGGAAACCATGGGATCACGCTATTGAAATGAAAGAAACATTCAAACCACGCAAAGGTCACTTGATTCCCCTATCAGTGACAGAACAGGAGGAAGTCTCTGCTTTCATAGATGATCAGCTAAAGAAGGGTTACATAAGACCTTCGAAATCCCCTCAAACGTCACCAGTGTTCTTTGTCCCAAAGAAGGACGGAAAGAAGCGGATGGTCCAGGACTACCGCTATCTCAATGAGCACACGGTTAAAAATAACTATCCCTTGCTGTTAATCTCCCAACTTGTTGACAAGCTTAAGGGAGTTAAATTACTGACGAAGATGGATCTTCACTGGGGCTATAACAATGTCTGTATCAAGGAAGGTGATGAATGGAAAGCATCCTTCATGTGCTTTCGCAGAGCATATGAGCCTCTCGTTATGTATTTCGGCTTATGCAATTCCCCATCCACGTTCCAGGCTATGATGAATGAAATCTTTGCCGATATGGAGGACGTTGTGGTGGTTTACATCGATGATATTTTAATATTCACAAAAACAGACAACAAGGCAGAACACGACAAAATCATTATGGAAGTTCTACGCCATCTACAAGAAAATGATTTATTTGTCAAACCAGAAAAATGCACATTTAAAGCCAACAAGGTTGATTTCCTCGGAATGATTGTAGGAAAGGACGAAATCAAGATGGATCAGTCCAAAGTGGAGGCTATTTTGAAATGGCCTGAACCCACGAGTGTCAAAGGAGTTAGGAGCTTTCTAGGGCTGGCCAATTTCTACCGAAGATTCATTAAAGACTATGGGCAAGTCACACGACCCCTAAATGATCTTCTAAAAAAGGATCTTGTCTTCAAATGGAAGCAAGAACAGCAACATGTGTTTGACACGCTTAAGAAATGTTTCACCATGGCTCCCGTATTGGCATTCCCAGACAATGATTGTCAATTCTGTCTTGAATGTGACGCCTCGGACTTCGCAACTGGCGTGGTCTTATCTATTCTTAAAGAAGACAAATGGCACCCAGTTGCCTATCACAGTCACAGCATGTCTCCGCAAGAACGGAACTATCCTATATGTGACAAAGAAATGCTATCTATTATCCGATCTCTTGAGATCTGGAGACACTATTTGGAAGGCGCTAAACATCAATTTGAAATTTGGAATGATCATGCCAACCTTCAATATTTTATGAAATCTCAGGATCTTAACCACAGGCAAGCGAGATGGTCACAGTACCTCTCACGGTTCAACTATGTATTCATTTACAAGCCTGGCGCTACAAACACAAAAGCAGACACACTCTCTAGATGAGAAGATCACACGCAAGGTGTAGAAGATGATAATAAAGGCGTTACTATGATTCCGCCAGAATGTATATGGACTTCGCAAGAAGTCATAATATGTGATGAAGGCGACATTTACCTAAAACTCATTAAATCAGCCACGGCACTCCTTAAAGAAGCACATGTTACGGAACTTATCACGAAGTTCGGAGCATGCCAAGCAAACAGCTATATAAAAAAGGAAGATTGTATTTACGTCCTGGATCAGGACACCCTTCACTTAAAAATAGTAAAATCCTGCCACGACTCACCCGTCGCTGGTCATCCTGGTTATGAGAAAACCATCAAGCTCCTAAGCCGGAGTTATTGGTGGAATTCCATGACTTCTTATGTCAAGGAATATGTCGCTAGATGTGACAGATGTCAACGAATGAAGGGCACAAACCAAGCCCCTTCAGGTTTACTTAATCCTCTCACGGTTCCAGATAAACCATGGGAACATGTCACGGCAGATTTCACAACGGATTTGCCATTATCTAATGGATTCGACACGATCCTAGTGGTCGTTGATCGTTTCTTGAAGGAAACAGAGTTTATCGCTTGTAACAAAATGGTTACGGCGCTGGACACCACTAAGCTCTACCTTCACCATGTGTGGAAGCAGCATGGGTTGCCAAAGACGATTGTATTGGACCACAGACCGCAATTTGCTTCCCAAGTCATGCAGGATGTCCTGAAATGCTTAGACATTCAATCTAAATTAAGCACCGCTTTTCATCCACAGACAGACAGTCAGACAGAACGCATGAACAGAGATCTCCAGCAGTATCTCAGATTGTTTTGTGCAGAAAAGCAGCACGATTGGGCAGATTGGCTCCCGATCACACAGTTTTCATATAATTTGAAGATCTCAGCATCTTCAAAGAAAACCCCTTTTGAAGTCATGCACTCTTACCAGCCAAGGTTAGGGTTTGAGCCACATGTCTCTAAGGCCCCAGCAGCTGAAGAATTCACAAACGAAATGGCCAAGACTTTAGAAGAAACTAAAAATAACCTATTAACGGCACAAGCTCGCATGAAAGAGCAGGCCGATAAACACAGGAGCGAAGCTTCCAAGTATTCTATTGGAGATAAGGTTTGGTTAAGCACGACCAACTTGCGTCTCACACATGCTTCTAAGAAGGTCATGGAAAAATGGCTGGGTCCATACGTCATCATGGCATTTGCAGGCCCCAATGCTGTTACCCTTAAGTTACTGAGATCTATGAAGATTCATCCCACGGTAAACATCTCATGCATCAAACCGTACAAGGAATGGCTCCCTGGTCAGAAAGCTGATAAACCAGGACCAGTGCTAGTCACTGATGATCGTGATGATGAATACGAGGTTGAATACATCGTTGACTCTCGTCTCAAAAACAGAAAACTTGAGTATCTCGTTCATTGGGAAGGATATTCCGACGAAGACCATACGTGGGAAACGGAGGCTAATCTTAAACATGCCAAAGGGGCTATTGACGATTTTCATGCATCTTACCCCTCCGCACCCCGCAGGCTTCGAATGACTAATGCTCAATTCATAAAAATATTTATCCCTGTTCCTGAGTCAACAACGAAGCTTGACGAGAAGAACGAACCTTTTGATTGCCTGGAAGTTGATCCCTAGAAGGGGGGTAGTGTTACAGGTCTAACATTTTTTCCCTTATCTTATCGCATCACGTGATCTTATCAGATCTAATTGTCTAACTATCGTGAACGCTTTATCTAATCTTTTGGACTTAGAACTTTTCGTGCAATGGACGCTCTCTTCTACCAGATCTAAGATTCACTTATACCTAGCACAGTTTCACATCTTCACTCATCACCGTGCAGGCTAGTATTCTCTTCCATTCTACATGCGTTGAACACATGCCATGCTTCTTATGTTCCATTCTGCCACATCCTCATGTGGTCCTCATGTCACGCTTCTATTCCATTCTATGGCTATGTTTCCACACCATGCTCTATGCACATGTTACCCCTATATCGTAGATTAGACGTACACAGGTGTACACAACCATGTAGTATATAAACCCCAATGCAACGGCCAGAGAACTCCAGTCTAGTTCTCTTGGTCTTTTCCCCACAAAAGATCAGAGTAGTCTCCTTATCCTCTCCCCTTCCAAGTCTAAGTGTTTTAGTGCAATCTTTGAGCTTTACGCTTTTTGGGTTGTTTCACATGTGGTCCTCATGTATCGCTTCTGTTCCATTCTATGGCTGTTACGATTTTTCCTCTCTACTGTTCTATTTATCTTGTTATATCTCGACTTGTCACTCGCATGTGGCACGGTAGGTCGGCTTCTATTACTTCTGCTTCGTTAATCCTCGCTGACCCCTCTGATATTGTCATCACCTATTTGTTACCATAACTCCCTTACATGGACTTATCTTCCTGCCCCATCCTCTCAACTCCCCGTTGCCCATGCCAACTCATTTACCAAGTGCTTCCATTGTTTTAACCAAGGACACTTTCAAAAGGATTGCCCTACATATTCATGCCCCCATTGCCGCCAAGTCTGCCCTGGACATCTTGCTGGAGATTATCTCACCATCCAATGCGGCAGTTGTCTTAACTGGGGTCATTCTGACCAACACTGTCCCCATCATAACTGTGCAATCTGTTCACAGGCAGGACATGTGGCAGACAATTGTCCTTTTGATCGTCTCTCCCCTTTCCAGGCACATGCCCTTCACGGAGGACCTTCTATCCCCAGCACATAAGCATGGAAAGTGAGGGCATTTTACTCTTGAGCTAGGAGCTCAAAGGTACGAAGGGGGTAATGTTACAATTTTTCCTCTCTACCATTCTATTTATCTTGTTACATCTCAACTTGTCACTCGCATGTGGCGCGGTAGGTCTGCTTCTATCACTTCTGCTTCATTAATCCTCACCGACCCCTCCAATATTGTCATCACCTACTTGTTACCATAACTCCCTTACATGGACTTATCTTCCTCCGCAGTTGCCTCTTTTATGATGATGAGTTTTCCTAGCTTCCATCTGTTTCCATCCTTTTCCATTCCTTTTAGTCAGCCTGGTCTGTGCGCGTATTCCTTACTATTTAAAACCTATGCTGTACTGCTTGTAGTTTCCTATTCTTAATCTATGCTATACAAGCATACTTTCTTAAATCCCCTGGAAGTTTAGCTTCCTCTCTTAAGTCCTTGCTCTCGTTCTTGAGTGTGACTCTTCATTGACACTCACTTCCTCATCCAAGACCTAGCAACCCTAGGCATCCTTGTACCAAGTCCCAGCGCCCCTGGGTATTCTCATTAGTCTCCCTTAGAGACTTCCTTGTCTTTGAATCTTGTTATCCCTGAAGCTCCTCAGACGTCGGTCTTCTCGTGAGCATCGCCTGTTGAGTATCCTTGTTGAACGAGATTCCTTTGGTATGCTTCGCATAACAGGAAGCAATGCTTGTGGAGGCAACACAAAGGACAATCTGGCCTGTTGAACGAATAGCAGAAGCAATGAGATTGGAGACATAGGTCTTGCCACATCCACCACCACTTTGAAGGAAGAACATTCTTCCATTTCTGTTTGTGATACTGTCCAATATTGCCTGGTAGAAATTTCTTTGCTCCACATTGAGAGTGGCCTGTCCTCTTTGCATGAACTCTTGCAACTCTGGAATATTGAGTGCCATTTGCTCATTGATAAGCTGGTTTCCCCTATTGACAGCCCAGTTCATTTGTGGTCTAGGCATATCAAAGTCTTGTATGCTCTTGCCAGATCTTTGAAGGCCTTCAGCTATGAGATGAAGACCATAATCATAGATTTGATCTTGGGTGGGATGAGGAATATGGGGAATGCTTTAAGGATTTTGAAGATGATATTGAAGGTCATCACAGAGATGATTTTTGCATTGCTCCCATAGCCTGGTTGGATCAACAGGAGAACATTGAACCAGGATGATGACAAAGACCCTGCGTAGTTGGAATCCAGTTTGAAAAATAGCAGCATCTTGAAGACACCTCAACCATTCTCCATCATCTTGCAACAGGCCAAGTGCACTGCAAGCCTCTTTAAAAGAACCATGAAGGTGACCATTTACAGTATGAAGGTGTCCAAAGGATGTTGCACCTGTAAAATATATTAGTTAAGAGACAAAGTGGCTGGAATGTGGACTTACCCTTGACCTGAGTAAGCAAAAGGTGCAAGTAGAACTTTTCCCCTGCTGAAGGATATACAGCATACATCCTACCAATGGCCTTGTACCTTTGACGCACTTTCCACACAGCATCCTTTTTGTACCACACAAACTTGTTTGGAAAGTCCTGATAAAGACAATCATGTGCCCCAGCATTTATAAGAGCTTGTTTTGTATTGGCTTCAAACCAACCCATAAGTTCAGTAACTTTGGGATTTTCCACCAAGTCTTGAATATTGGCATCAACTCTGAATACCACATTCTGTTCTCCTGGAAGATGAATTGGAAGACGATAGACAGCTGGCCATTCCATGTGCATAGAAAACTCAAAGATGTTGTGACATGCCTGGGTGGAGAAAATATATCTTGCATCAAGGTAGGAATGAATTTCATCACCTCCCTCTTGCTGGACAGTAGCTCTGTCTGGACCCTTGTAGATGTACTTGTGGATGTACTTGACTGCCTTTATAGATCCACAAACCTCTAGGTTGATGTGACAGTTGAATTTCACCAAAAGCTCCCTGGGATGAGGAATCACATGTTTGTTGTCAAAAACATCCTGATATTTCTGGATGGTCCTATTATTCTCAAGGCGAGCATAGTCTGGATATCCATCCTCCTTAATGATGGTCTGGGCAGTAAAAGGCTTAGGAAAGCACTTTTTGCAAATGTTGTTCTCTATACATCTTTAAGGAGTACAGGGACCATGGAGCATATATTTGGTGACAGCCTCATGAAGTTGGGGATGGAGGCCAGGATTGGGTATCTGTGCTGAGATAATGGCATCAACATGCTCCACAGTATGAATTTTGTTTGCCTCCTCCAAAAAGATCAAAAGGTGCATGTGGGGTAGACCACGTTTTTGATATTTAATGGTGTAGACAAACCCAGCCACCTGTCCAAAGTACCCATCCCTGACCATTTTCAAGAAAGCCTGTTGCTTTGCATGGAAAACATAGGCAACCAGATCTGGTCTATCCACTACTGACTGGCCTATGTAATTAATTGTGAGAAATGAAACATAGGATATCAGAAATTATAAAATATACATACCTGGAAAAAGATTCTCAGTAATCTCAGGCCAAGATCCATTGGCAGTCATGGTTAAAAAAAGGTCTGGCTTTTTATATTCCCTACAGATGGCAAGGGAATCTTGAAGCAGTTGGTGCATATAGTGAGGACCATTCTTATGAGAGGATGGAAGAATGATACACCCAACCTGAGCCAGGTCTTGATTACCATCCTGAGCCAAACGATCTTGTAATCCCCTATACAAATCAACCCTAAGCCTAGTCTGATTGTTGGCCACCCAGGTGAGGTTGCACTGGTCAATAGAAGCCCATGCATCACAAACCAGCTGTTGAAAAAGTCTGCCAGCCTTGAAGAGATTGGGTGGTTCTACCACAAGAGGACAAGTGTGTAGACGGTAGGCATACCAAAGTGTCTGAGTAACCTTTTTGGAATGATGTGCACCCCCACGAACTGCTGTTAAAGGAATGTCCAAATGCCAGCCCTCCTATCCATGTGGAAACAGTAGGACATAGTGGAGTGGAAGATAGGAAGGATGAAGATTACTGATACTGAAACAACCCAAAAAGTGTGAAGCTCAAAGGTTGCACTAAAACACTTAGACTTGTGGAGAAGTGAAGGAGGAGACTACTCTGATCTTTGTGGGGAAAAGACCAAGAGAACTAGACTAGGTTCTCTGGCCGTTGTATTGGGGTTTATATAGTACATGGATGTGTACACCTGTGTACATCTAATCTACGATATAGGAGAACATGTGCATAAGGCATGGTGTGGCAGCATAGCCATAGAATGGAATAGAAGTGTGACATGATGACCACATGAGGGTGTGGCAGAATGGAACATAAGAAGCATGGCATGTGTACAACGCATGTAGAATGGAAGAGAATATCAGCCTGCATGGTGATGAGTGAAGAGGTGAAACCATGCTAGGTATAAGTGGATCTTAGATCCAGTAGAAGTGAGCGTCCATTGCGCGAAAAGTTCTAAGTCCAAAGGATAAGATGAGCGTTCACGATAGTTAGATGATTAGATCTGATTAGATCATGTGACGCGATAAGATAAGATGAAAAGATAAGATAAGGGAGAAAAATATTAGACCCGTAACAGATATGACAAAGGCCACCACCTTGAAGGCGTAATATGATGTCCCTATGTGATCCAACATTCTCTGAACCATCACCAGGTATAATGGCAGCAATTTCATCCACAGTAGGGAGGTTATATCTTCTACCATCAGCACCCTGCTGCAAGTGAAGACACATGTGAATATCTGTATGCTGCTCTGGAGGCTTGGCTCTCATGATTTCATAGGCCTGCTGGTTGTTACACGAAGCATACCAAAGAGGTCTCATTCAACAAGGATACTCAACAGGCGATGCTCATGAAGAGACCGACATCTGAGGAGCTTCAGGGATAACAAGATACAAAGGACGAGGGAGTCTCTAGTGAGACAAACAAAGATGCCCAGGGGCACTGGGACTTGGACAAGGATGCCTAGGGTTACTAGGTCTTGGACGAGGATGGAAGCGTCAATGAGGAGTCATACTTAGGGACAAGGACAAGGACTTAGGAAGGGAAGCTTCGACTTCCGGGTGATTCAAGAAGGTATGCTTGTATAGCATAGATCAAGAATGGAGATACAAACGATACAGCATGGGTTTAAATAAGTGAGAAAGGAATGTGCACAGACCAGGCTTACAAAGAGGATGGAAGGCAATAGAAGGTAGGAGAACTTGTTGTCGTAAGAGAGGCAACTGTGGAGGGAGATAAGTCCGTGTAGGGGAATTATGGTAATAGATAGGTGATGACAATATTAGAGGGGTCAGCAAGGATTAAAGAAGCAGAAGTGATAGAAGCCGACCTACCGTGCCACATACGAGTGACAAGTTGAGAAGTAATGAGATAAGTAGAACAATAAAGAGGAAAAATTGTAACACTGGTAGATGGGAGCATATGGATGGTGTTGTGTGAGGATGTTATGCAAGTCCAGTAAGATATCTCTTTGAAGGTCAGGATTTCTATGAAAACGTCTATTTGTGGCCTCTTGTGGATCATAAATGTAGAGTTGAGCATAGGAAGGTTGAAGATCCTCTGGTGGAATAAGAGCTCCCATGAGATGGTGGAGTGTATCATGTATGCGAAAAGATGCAGGACCAGCTCCCTGGACAGTATGCCTATCAACTTCAACTCCCACTGAAGTAAATGCAAGAGCATTGTTGTATTGGCGAATATTTTTTCTGAAATTCCTATGATCTTGAGGATCATCAAAAAGAACCTGAAGAGAATGTGGCAACTGCTGAATGGAAGGAAGAACAACCTGGCCTTGAAGATAGCATAGTCCAAAGCATGGATTACGAATACTGGAGTTGGTAAGCTTTTCTGAAAGAAAATGCGAGGCATGACACTTGGGACATTGGACATTTATAAGACCAAGATAGTGAGGCTGTACAGGCTCAGCATATGGTATGCCACCAGGAGGCATTTGGAGTGGTGGTGGTGGTGGTGGTGGGTCTTGGTCTGGATCTGGATCAGGAGCTGGATTTAGATTTAAGTTAGAATTTAAATAGTTAGTGAAGAATATATGACTGACCTGGATTACAATTAGGTGGTGGTGGTGGTGGTGGTGATGATGGTGGTGGGTCTAGGTCTGGGTCTGGGTCTGGGTCTGGGTCTGGATCTAGAGCTGGATCTGGATTTGTATTAGTATTAGTATTCAAAGAATTGGTAGAAAATTTGTGACTGACCTGGATTAGAATTAGAATTAGAATCCGGTGATGGTGATGGTGGTGGTGGTGTTAATGAAGAAAATGGCCTGGATGGTAATGGTTGTGATGGTGGTAATTGTTACAGGTCTAACATTTTTCTTCCTTTATCTTATCTTTTGATCTTATCTTATCGTGTCACATGATCTTATCAGATCTAATCGTCTAACTATCATGAATGCTTTATCTAATCTTTTAGACTTAGAACTTTTTGCGCAATGGATGCTCGCTTCTAATGGATCTAAAATCCCCTTACACCTAGCACAGTTTCACCCCTTTCACATCTTCACCGTGCAGGCTATGTTTCCATTCTACATGCATTGTACACATGTCATGCTTCTCTTCTTCCATTCTGCCACATCCTCATGTGGTCCTCATGCACCACTTCTATTCCATTCTATGGCTATGCTGCCACACCATGCCTTATGCACATGTTACTCCTATATTGTAGATTAGACGTACACAGGTGTACACACCCATGTAGTATATAAACCCTCAATAGACGGCCAAAGAACTCCAGTCTAGTTCTCTTGGTCTTTTCCCCATAAAGATCAGAGTAGTCTCCTCTTCCTCCTTTACTCCAAGTCTAAATGTTTTAGTGCAACCTTTGAGCATTACGCTTTTTGGGTTGTTTCAGTAATGGTGTTAATGGAGAAAGTGGCCTGGATGGTGAGAATGGTGGTAGTGATGATAATGGTGGTAGTGGTGTTTATGGAGAAAGTGGCCTGGATGAAGGTGGTGGTAATAATGATGGTGGTAGTGGTGTTAATGAAGAGAGTGGCCTGGATAGTAGACCAGTATTGGAAGAAGAGGATGGTGGTGGTGGTGGAGAAGGAGAACCAGGATCACTACCAGCTGCTTGTCTTTGCTGATCCTGCTCATACTGCTCTGCTGAACGTTGGCTATGTTTATTAAGGACTTCTGAAAGCAACCTCTAAGACAATTGTCTAACTTGCTCCATTTCCAGTTGCTCCTGATTCTCCTTATCTTGTATTTGTAGATGAATTGCCTGTTGCTGTATCTGTAAACAATGTTGATGCTCTATCTCCTCATGCTGCTGTTGTTGCACTCTCAAAGCATGAAGATATTGCCACTCCTGCTGAGCTTGTTGATGCCTCTGTTGATCTGCCTCCTCTTGAAAATTGATAACATGCTGGTGCATATAGTAATTTGGAGGAGGAGGAGCATGGGAAAGGCCAGGCTGAGGATATGAATATATAGGAGCAGGAGCAGGAGCAGGAGCAGAAGCAGAAGCAGCAGCAGGAATATTGATTTGATTGCATCTATGTTGATGTCATCTTTTATGACTATGATTAAATCACTGTAGCAACTGAGCATTGTAATCAATGTACTGAGGAGGATTTTGATTTGGTACTGGAGGGGAAGCCAAAGGTGGTTGCTGATATTGAGGGGAAAAAGGTGCCATGAAAGGTAATGGTGGAGGAGGTAGTATTGGAGCCAAAGGTAGAGGAGGTAGCATTAAAGGCAAAGGTAGTGGTGGTGGATGTTGCATATAATGCATGGGTTGAAAATGATTCTAACATCTATACTCAATCTCATATACATATCAGATATAAATAAAACTTACAATCATAATAGGAGCAATATTATTAGTAATATATACAGGAGCAGATCATTGACGACGAAGTGGAGGAGAGCCAAGGACACGTTGATTACGCTCAGCCTGGTGAGCAGCACTTTGAGCATGCTGTGGTGAGGTAGGAGGAGTAGACCTAATATATACATCATTAGATATATAATAATATCCAAAATGAAAATAGGCAAACTCACATGATTTCAGGAAATTGAATATTGAGCTTGGAGAAAGGTCAAGGAGGTCAAGAATGTACAAAGAAATCACTTTATACCTGTGCCAGATCCTACTAACTGGAACTCAATGTATAACAGAGTGAAGGCAAAAAAGCCCAAGACAAAATGATGACAACTATGACCTCAAGTGTACAGGCCTTGCCAATCAGGTCTCTACCCTGTAGTGATATCAGAGGTCCCAGCCTCAAAGAGGCCTTAGCAACTGGCAGACAGGTAGAGTTGGATCTACCAAGCCAGGTAGTAGGGACTTGACAACACTTTGTTTTGATCAACAGTGTTTACTTTAGCACCTGCACAAAGCAAGTATCAATGGACACTCCAAGACTACACCTGCATGATATATACACATATATAAGGATGATTGATCATGGATATCATAGACATATGTATACACTTACCAAGATCTTCTTAAATACTATGCTCAAAGTAGAACAAAAATACACTCAAAATGCTATCAAAATGATATATTAGTGCAGCCCTAAACATGGTAAAAGGATGTGATACTTACCAGAAGCAAAAAGAGTGAAAAAAATGATCAAAGATATAAAACTTCAGTAGGAAATGCCTTATGCCTTATTGATGATTTAGACCTGTTATTAGTGTGTTACATCTAGTCAAGACTTACCTACAGCAGAGTATATGTCCAGTCAGGCCTTGGAATAAAGCTAGAGGGGAGGGGGATGGACAGAAAACCTGCTGAAAGGATCTGATCTCTTATTTCTTATCAGATGAACATTTTTGTTGTCATTATTTTGATTGTTGTATTGGACAAACTCACTTGATTCTATATGACCAGACCTTGGATTGGAGTTCAAGCAAGGTACCAGAATTCTTCGGTAATTTTTGATTGTGTTGTTGTGTAGATACAGAATACAGGGTATAGTATGGGGGTGGATGGATTGTGGTCAAGTGTCAGGTGGTGGCTGTGTGGTCGCAGCACATGGCAAGTGTGGACAAAAAAGGCAAGCATGTGGCATTTAGCAAAATTAGCAAAATATGCGTCAGAAGTGGGTGAGGATCACATGTCACACGTTACAGTCACCCATTCTCCCTTAACTCTTTAGACGAGCAGAGCTTGGTTTTTGGGCCTTCGGCCCAAGGTGCGAAACACTGTGAAGATGCTAATCCCAGTTTTGGGGTGAATGTGTTATTCGTAGTCCATATGATACATCAAGTAGTAAACTGATTCCATTCATAGTATGGCACAAAAAATGTCTATATATCAAATGTTCAAATTTCTAAATACTTCAGTCCAAACAACATTAGTAGCTTTGGAATTTTCTTGAC